>VZRW01003780.1:0-10414 GCA_013398125.1 Aegotheles bennettii | reverse complement strand
CTTCTTGGCCACCTGGCCACACGGCTGGCTCATGTTCTGCTGTTGTCAAGCAACACCCCCAGGTCCTTTCCCACCAGGCAGTTTCCAGCCACTCCTCCCCGAGCCTGGAGCATTGCAGGGGGTTGTTGTGACCTAAGTGCAAGACCCAACACTTAGCTCATACAGGTCTCTTCCCCAGAAGACAAAGGCATTATTGAGGGATAATGGTTGAAAACCTTCAATGGATCAGGCTCCAGTTTTGCAACACTCTTTTGTAACCAACCAGCAGATCAAGGCTTACAAACCTCTTCCAAGAGCACAGAAGACTGGTCTTCTCTGGGAACTCCTCCTGGACACAAGATCCAGCATGGTCACCATCCAATTCCTTCTAAAGGGATGAAGTACAGGTCATCATTCAATATTGGCCTTTGGGTGTGGAGAGAAGCAAAGCAAAATTAGCAAGAACATGGTTGTGTTTCACTGCCTCATAGCGTTGCCCATAGCCATCTGTACTAGGGAGGACTCAGCATGGTGGGCTCACCACTGTGACACGAGGTGACCCTCAGAGTGCGATGCTTCAAAGTGTCTACTACTACACACAATAATGACCAAAGCCCACATGAGTGGACCACACTA
Source organism: Aegotheles bennettii (assembly GCA_013398125.1). Lineage (NCBI taxonomy): Eukaryota > Metazoa > Chordata > Aves > Caprimulgiformes > Aegothelidae > Aegotheles > Aegotheles bennettii. Next base: position 9,799 of record VZRW01003780.1, on the reverse strand, counting down.
GAGTTCAGCAAACCAGACTACAAGGTAAGTGTTCAATTTGGTCTTTAATGAATTTGCCGGATTGGCACCTCTGACGTCAAGTGGGAGTGAATTCCACCAATCTCAATCTATTTTATAGGGAAGCACTATTGATTTTTTTATCGTCTGCCTTCGTTTTTTCCAGCTCTCCCTCCCAACTCCCACCTTCAGCGGGATTGAATGCTTTGATTTAAGAGAAGCTGTTTAGTGCGTGAGACCCTCTTGGTGGCGAATTAGAGGATGGCTCGCCCCGTCCATCCTAGCAGTCAGGCTTGCTGAGATGTGCTTATCCATCATCCACACACAGGGCGTTTACAATACAATTATATCCTTCGAGCTGGTAGCTGGGGCTGCTGACAGCCTCCCATGCCACTCCAATGCCAGTTAATACGTGGATCTGGCTCCTAAGAAGCTGAATCCATCAGTGCCATGGCAGGAGCAGCTCGAGCTGTGTGTTTTAGAGTGCTGCGACTGGATGAAATCACTGGGGTTTGAAGGGTGATGGTGTTTGTGCTTGCTTGCTTGCAGAGAACATCATCCGGTTTTCTTCTTGGCTATGAAACAGGACAGGGTGGTTCCTGGAGAAATAATTTGCTGTTTCTCTTAAAACCTCCTCTGAATACAGGAAAGTCGCTTCTGACTGGGAAGTAGCATCTGCTCCTCTAACATCTTTCCTGTCCTACGCAAAAAGGCAATGACTTTTGTGCAGAGACATAAAGCTACCCTTGGTGCTCCCTCTCACTCCAGGAGTGACTCTTGAAGGAGCTACAGGAAATCTGGAGAGGAACTTTTGACAAGGGCATGGAGTCATAGGATGAGGGGTAACAGGTTCCAACTGCCAGAGGGGAGATTGAGATTGGATCTGTGAAAGAAATTCTTTGGTGTGAGGGTGGTGAGAGCCTGGCCCAGGTTGCCCAGAGAAGCTGTGGCTGCCCCTCCTTGGAAATGTTCACGTTGAGGTTGGATGGGGCTTGGAGCAGCCTCGTCTAGTGGGAGGTGTCCCTGCCCATGGCAGGGGATTGGAACTAGATGATTCTTAAGGTCCCTTCCAACCCAAACCATTCTGTGATTCTGTTATTCCACTGGTGTAAGATGGGTTTTGGAGGCTCACAGTGGTATCTTCTATCCACACCATTTCTTTCTCCAATGCAACCCCACTCTCTGTTGGAGTAGCCTGGCACCTGCAGGTGGTCATGTGTATGTCACATTTTCCTAGCAAAGTCCTTCTACCCCAGCAAATCACCTCTGGCAGCTGTCACTCTGTGGGAAGAGTCCTTTTCTGTGGCTTCAGATAACAGTGTTGGTAACGTCACTGTGCTCAGGCTCTGCACCCTTGGTGTTTGACTTAAGCAACTTGGAATTTCCAGGGGTCAATGTGTAACCATGCAGTAGAAGTCAGCAGAAGTCTGCAAATATGGTAGCTGAAGATAAATGCCAAGGACAGACAGAGTACCTAAAACAAAGTTGTATCTGTATAGAATTGCAGATCTATTTCCTAAAAGAGATGTAGTCTGTTGATATCCATGTTACAGGAAATTCCAATACACTCCTTGGAGATTAAAAAAAAAAAAGGAAGTTAAGCAATACCCACTTTTATCACTCCTGGAAACAACTGCCTTTTAAAAGCTTTCCTTTTGCTGCATCTGCCAGAGGAACGAAGTTTCATCTTCAGGGACTAAAAAAATGAACCTTTGCTGCTTGGAAATAAGTCAAAACTATAGCTGGGATAGACATATTTGACAAAAAATAATTTTACAGAAAGAACCAAAATTACTCATGATGTCAGGAAAAACTGTACTAAGACAAAGGAAAAAAATCCTAAACAACCTATTTGAAAAAACTATTTCATTTTTCTTTTTAATATCACATTTTTAGTCTCTTTCTCAACAAAACCCTAAAGATTTCATAAAGATTAAATAACTTCTGAAACAAACATCTCATTTTGTATTAGTTGAATTATTCAGTCTTGGCTTGACCTATAACATTTCTTTCCTTCCCTTTAATCAAAATAAAGGAAAAAATTTCATTGGGTTTGTCCTGAACAGAAGTTTCTCTGATACTTGCCCTAACCAACAATGCTGAGCTCATTATTCAAATTGTTTCAACCAGCCATGGAAGACACATGTGTGCTGGACAATCAGTCATGGTCTCTATTTAGCCATAACAAGTTGAATCCTACCTCCTAGGAACCTCATGGAAAATTTGCCACTGACATTGGAGGAACCAGATCATTGTCACTGCCTTTAATCTTCCTCTTTGATGTACAAAAAGCTTTTCATACCTTTCAAAGCAGTGAGTTTTCCCCACAGACTCTCCATGGAGTTGGGGGAGACCCTTAGCATCTCCTGTCCACCTTTTTCTCTGTGTGGCTTAGTTCACCTCTGGGGACCTGTGTTCAAACTAGACTTTAAGTCAAAGCTAATGAAACATTTAGATGTTTCATGTCAGTCAAGTATCTGGAAAGCAGATATTATCACATCACAGCTCGAGTTCCAGCATTGGCTAAGCAGAGATTTTTTAGCTCTGGATACTCATCAGTGCGATCCTAAATAGAAGGTCTTCCAGTGCCTTTGTTCTGAGCATCTAAGAGTTTTCAAAAGGTGATAAATTAAGTCCTATGTCTTCTGTATCCTTAAATATTGTTGATATTGAGTTGCCCAATGCTTGTAACCAGGTCGCTGCAAGTCTTGAGACAGCCCCAGCCCAAATAGTTTAAGCAGAAGAGATTCTGGAATAGTAGTAACAAACCAGAAGAATAAAATGTCTTTAGCTTTTACAGTGGTGATCAGTTCTAGTGGAACCAGTATTACCAAAGGCACAATCTAACCCTAATTTGATTAATTCCAAAATGGAATGTCCTCCTCCACTAAATTAGTGTTGTTATTAGTTTCTCTAATAACACCAACAGGGTCCATTCAAACTGTCCTCCCTGATGACTTCAGGAGATGTGCTGATGTGCCTGTGCACCCAACTCATCTAACGTGAGCACATCATGGAGCAGCAAAGGTCTTTGTTTTCTGTCCACACCATGGAGGTAGAAGATGATGAAAGTCTCTAGAGATTCAAACACATCATGGAGCAGCAAAGGTCTTTGTTTTCTGTCTGTACTGTGGAGGTAGATGGTGAAGGTCTCTAGAGAAAAAACCTGTTTGCGACTCAAAAACCTCCACCTCTGGACCTCAGGTAGGCCCAGCCTGAAAGTGATGGCAGAGACACACAAGTTTATATGAGGAAAAGTCTGCTCAGACACCAAAAACAGTGCAGATTTGACAGCAGTGGGCTCTGTTGGGGCTGACCTGGCTCACCCAAGGTGTTCAAAAATAGTTTCAGATGAAGATGCTGAAGGTCTTTCCCTTTTCCTGTCATCACCTTTGCTCTTCAGATATCCCTTTCTGCACCCTGGACCATGTTGCTGCAGATAAAACCACGGTGATTGCCTGAAATGAACCGTAAAGGGATGAGGAATGAAAGAAGAATCAAACCCAAAATCTGATAGCCTTCATGAACCCATCCTTCCTGAGAACGGCATCGACGAGGGTTTGGCCACCAGCAAACTCTTACGAGGTACAGATTCAGGCACTGCTGGATTCCAGGGAGCAGCTGGATGGGGCAGGAGACCAAGCCAGGAGCTTCCCAGATCACCCTTTCTGCTCTAGTTCCGCACTGATGTAACTAATACAAGTTTTGCCAGTTATTTCACCAGGGAAAAGCATGGATATTTTGATTGGCTGACATCTTCTGAAATAGCTGGAGAGGTGTAAAGTCTCAGACATCAACTGTTTGATGCTATTCCTTCAACTGAGATCCAGAACCTACCCTTGGGAGTACTCTGTTATGGTCATTGCCACTGCTTGGCTTTTGAAAGATGAGTCCTGCCTGATCTGGATTTTCCAGAGCAGACTAAACTTGTCACTTTCTTTTGCATGAAGAAGTCTCCTCGTCTATGAGGAACAAAGCTTAAAGCTCGTTATTTACTTTGTACAATGTTGACATCACAACAGAGACCTTTAACAGAGACCTTTAGAAGGGCAACAGAGCTGGGGAAGGGACTGGAAAACATCTTATGGGGAACATCTGGGGGTCCTGGGGGTGTTCAGTCTGGAGAAGAGGAGGCTCAGGGGGGACCTCATGGCTCTCTACAGCTCCCTGAGAGGAGGTTGGGGTGAGGCAGGGGTCGGCATCTTCTTCTAGGGAACAAGAGATAGGACAAGAGAGAACAGCCTCAAGTTGTGCCAGGGGAGGTTTAGATTGGATCTGAGGAACAATTCCTTCCCTGGGAGGGTGATTGGGGGTGGGAATGGGTTGCCCAGGGAGATGGTGGGGTCCCCATCCCTGGAGGTGTTCAAGAGGCGTCTGGATGTGGTGCTGGGTGCTGTGGGTGAGTGGTGATGGAAGTGGGGGTTGGACTGGGTGATCTTGAAGGTCTCTTCCAACCTTAATGATTCTATGATTCTATTCTACAATTTAAGCTCAGTCTCAGTTGATGAAGAGCAGAACAGCCTGCTCTGCGTGGTGAAGAAAAACCTCTGCAAACATCTGCGTTTCCTCTGGTCCATAAGGATGCTCCAGTGACAGCCACTCTAACCCTGCAGCAGTGTGCAGGATGCTCTGAATTTAATTCTTTTTAATTGGTACTCAAAAAAACAAATGCTGTCCCCCCAGTTTGTCTCCTGCTCCACCCTGTGAGATAAAGTTATCAGGAATAATCAGATCATAGAGTGGAGGCTGGAGAGGAAGTGGTACATTAATACTAATGCATCTGGCATTGCAGGAGACACGAAGCCTGCTGTTCCCCCATTGGCCTGGGAATGTTTAACAAGCTCACTACATACCTTGGCTTTGCTTTGCAAAAGAAGAAAACCCTGCACAGCTCCCCAAGCATCTGACAAGAATGCACAGACATAATAATTTCTTTGACCTCAGCCACATGAGTTTCTGAAAAGAACAAAACAGCATCATTTCATGGCATTTACAGTTTAAACCTTTCCTATTCAAGTTTCTAACAAAAAAAGCCAACAGCCCATTCTGGTCATGATTAAAATTCATAGGCTTGCTGCAGAGAACAGATGCAGAAGCAATTTTAGGCCAGTCATATCCCAGCTCTGCAAAATTAATTTGACAGGTTTGCATTAAAGCACTGATCAATATCCACTTTAGAGCAGCAGAGGCTAACTGAGAAAAAATAAGTGACCGGAGTGCTACCAGACGAGAAAAAATGAATCTTTGAGACTTTTTTCCCTCTAAGCTTGCACCTACATCAGAAGTCCTGACCTCAATCCATTGATCGGTTGCAGTTAACATGACAAAAGGCCTGGCGGATATACCAGAGCTATACCTACCAGGGAACAATCAACCCTGATACACTAAATGTTTGACAGAGTGACTAGACTGCTGAATTAGTATTTGCTTTCTGAGGTCTGGCAGGCAACCTTTCCGTCCTGCAGTTTCCTAGATGCTTACAAAAGGGATTATATATAGACATGGTTTATAGAACTTCTCTTAAACTTTCTTAAAGAAGCACCTCTGAGTGGTTTAAGCTGTGACCAAGATAATAAAACTCCGCAGCCTTGTGTCAATCCACCTATGCCTCCAACGGGGGAAAAGGATATTTCCATTTCCAACTTAATAAGGACAAACATTTTCATTAAAGTGCTCCGGTGTTCCTTCACCTGCAGGAAAGTGAGGAAATAAACACGAGGCAGCAAACCTACCCCAAGCCTTGCTTAGGAACGGGAGTGACACAATTCATTTTGGGGCTTGATTGCAGGGGAAACAACTGCAAATCTCTGCTGCCCTGGGGTTTGTGGGTCGAGTCCAGCAAAGGAGAGCATTTACATAATCCCATACACACTGAGGATACACCAGCACATCACCGCAATGTTATAAGGGTCTTGACTTGTGTTGCCCATGGAAGGAAGGTGTGGCACTACATACACATCCACACATTTTATGAGATGGACTTTTTATCCCACAAGTGATCTTGCAGCTGTAAGGAGTGGTAATAACTCACTAGACATGGATCTATCTAACTGCAAATCTCCTTTGCTCCTGCGGGACACCCGCTATCCCTAGATGACATGGAGTCTAATTGCACCTACCGTACCACAGGCCAAGCAGATTGCACTGGTTTCCCCAGGGAAGGGGGAGGAGGTGGTTTGAGGGCTTGAAAAGAAAAGTTGGTGTCATTTCCAACCTGCCATGCCTACACTGAATTTGTGCAGCATCTCTGGATGTTGTGTGCAAAGACAGGCTCTGGCCTGAGACAAGGTGAGGTCTCTCTAGGACCACCTTCTTCTTCAGCTATGGCTGCTACACCCAACACCTCCAACACCTGTGGTAAAGACTGGTTTCCACTGGCTGTCAGCATAACTCAGGTGTCAAACCTCACCCTGTGGACTAGATCCTTAAATGAAAACTTCTTCAAGGCTTTATTCCTTTCTGCCACTTTTCCAGGAATTTGTAGCATCCCGTGGTCTTATACCAACCCATAATTCCTTCTTTCCTCCCCTGGAAGAAGACACGTTGCACTCACTCGTAAGGATATTTAGTTTATTACAGGGGCAAGAAGATGGATCACCTTTTTCCATTTCTATTTCTGATCATTTCAGGACTCCTATTGAGGGCCTTTAACATAAGTATCACAATTTCCTGTTATAAAAATGACTTCAGTTCCGCATTAGTTACCCTTAATCACACACTAATTACCTGACATAACTCCACAGTAACTTATGAGGTTTATGGACAGTGTTTTGACAAGAAAAAGATGAGGTAAAGAGTTTTTAGTGACCAGGTGTGAAAGTTGGTGCCTGGTACCACGCTCTGGAGCAGGATACCTGCTCACTTCTGTTGATGCTTGACATGGTCCAGTCCCAAGAAAGAGGCTAAGCCATCCTTCCAAATCTCATGAAAATCTGTGATTTACTCCTACAGAGCATAGTCAAGGAATGGGACAGTGTGTCCCATGACTGGAAGCACCTGTTTTGGCTCCAAGAAATACAAGTTCAGTTCCCTGCATTAATCACAGAATCACAGAATCCTAGGGGTTGGAAGGGACCTCGAAAGATCATCTAGTTCAACCCCCAATCCAGACCTCCAACCCCCAACCCAGTCCAACTCCCAATCCAGACCTCACTCACCAAGGACCAGATTTCTTAAATCTGAGGTGCCTAATTACCTCCGAGTTCCATAGCAAACTAAGCAGGTCTCTTAAATACCATGTAAAATCTGTCTTCAAGCTACTTGGTTGCTTCTCTGGCAAATGACACTTTGTTTTTACCAAATTCCCAAGGAGAAACGTGAAATAAATATATCAGGCAGCCCCCCTCTCCAGTGATGGAGGGCACGAGAAGCCCATAGAGGGACAACTAAACCCCACTGCCTTTAAAATGTGATCAAGATCTTTAATTAGCTTTAGCCATGTCTGTGCTATATATTTGTATACACAAACAAATACGGCAGGTGTGTAGACACCAGGTAGTACATCAAATTGGCTGGTCCCATGCCACGTCCAAGCATTTCTAGTGGCTTTGTAAAGTGTCACAGCCATGGCTCCTGAATTAACATGCACAAAATTCTGCTATTCTGAGCATCAGCATTAGCCCTTTGATCCTGAAATCTCCTTTTAACTTATGCAAAGCTTATGTAGCCATGCAAAATAGAAGTACCTATTGGCAGATATGTTGGTTTGACCTCCATGTGCAGGTTAGGATGATGCAAGCCAGACTGTTGCATGGTCACTGCTGAAGCAGGACACATTGATTGCCATCAAACCAGTTTTCTGACAGTTTATCATCTGAATTAGACACACACACAGCCACGAACAACATGGTACCTGTGATGTAAAACGTGTCTACAGCTCCCTGAAAGGAGGCTCAAGCAAAGGGGAGTCAGTCTCTTCTCCCAAGGAACAAGTGATGGGACAAGAGGAAAGGGTCTCAAGTTGTGCCAAGGGAGGTTTAGATTGGGTATGAGGGACGATTTCTTCATGGAAAGGGCTGTCAGGGCCTGGCCCAGGCTGCCCAAGGCAGTGGTGGAGTCCCCATCCCTGGAGGGATCTCAAAGTTGTGTAGATGTGCTGCTGAGGGCCATGGGTCAGTGGTGGCCTTGACAGTGCTGGGTTAATGGTTGGACTCGATGATCTTAAAGGTCTTTTCCAACAAAAATGATTATATGTTTCTATCACCTTTGTAGTCACCTTGGCTTTGCCTTTACTAAATATAAAAGGTCTCAGATATAACCCATATTTTACTAATTTGTAAAACAAGGATCTATATTACAGTGCAGTGTATATCCCTAAATGTATGTTATAGCACATCAATAAAATGGGCCAAAGTTCCACCTCATTTGGAGCCGTGCCTTTTCTTTATCTCTCTGCAATAAGTTAACCTCTTAAATATTACAACACACTGCTCCTTATGTCTCTTAAATATTAAACAAGGGCTGCACAAAATAGATTCAAGAACACACAGTAATCAATAGCAATGATCACGAGGGCAGGAAAATGGAATCGTTTAAGGATTTGTAATCTAGTGAATAAACCTGGTGCTTTCATTCAGAGAAAATAATTCAGCCCCAATCCAGCTGAATCACGCATGCTCCAACAACACAGATTTCTCTCCATTCTCCTGCTTGGCACAGATTGTTTTTAAAAAGCAGTAAGAAGTCATCCAGGAAAAATACCCACCAAAAATATCCTCAACCACAAAATATTTCACGTAGTCGTTAGGTGAGTCTGTGCTTCGGAAACATAAACCCCTGACATATATGTATGTCTCAAATCAGATGGGGGCTTCATTTTTTTCAAAGCCCACTTTTATTATACTGGCAATTGCCCTTCTCGTATAACAACCAAGATGCATTAATGTAGTTTTTATGTATATTCGAAGAGGAGATCTTCACAGTCTCAGATGGTTCTGATACATATTTGTACATGAAATGTATATTTAGATACAGACATATCTGATATAAACGTGTCTTATATGGAAAAGAAAGGTTAATTTCAGGATATAAACAACTCTTTGAAATTATCTGTAAGAGAGCAACATAAGCTGTGCACGCATCTATTAATAATAGAGGCTCCATGACATCATTTTACTAATTACCTGGTTTTAGTGCACTGCATGTAATGGTATTTGTTTTACTTTTCTAAATGTAGTCACTCTTCTCTGAACAGTTCTTCTGGGTTTTACTCTCATGGTGGTTAAAGAGAAGCGAAATGAAAGTGTGTCAATAAAGAGGTCATTACATTAATGCATATACCTATTAACCTCCCATCTAGGGAAGAAAGCAGCTGAGAGGCGTTGGAGGGGCCTGGGATCTATCAAGTATGTAAAACCCACTTTTAAAAATTGTTTTTGCAAGCACATGTTCGCGTTACTCAATTGTGTCACATATAAACCTCGCCCAGTGTTACTGGGATCGCTGCTCCCTGCCTGCTGAAGATGGTGGGAGGATAAACGAGGCCCAGTCCTTCTCCAGTGGAAAAGGGTGAGAGTGGGGATGAGCGCATCAGGTGGTGGTTCACCTTGTCCCAGTGGGTTCCCTTTGGCCTGGACATGCACAGAAATCCTTGTCTGGATCTGCTAGAGAGCAGAGCAGAAGATGACCAGACTGGAGGTAAGCTTTTCATCCTGCAATTGTTCCACCTCCATGAGCCTTTGAGAAGACTCAAATCGCCTTCCAGAAATGTCTGTTTCCACCAGAGAGCAACTTTGGAGAGTAGATTTAATAGATTTAGCTGACAGATATAGCTCCTCTGAACTCAGCACTGGCGAGGCCACAC
>VZRW01003779.1:32919-49281 GCA_013398125.1 Aegotheles bennettii | reverse complement strand
TGTGATTCTGTGATTCTTTGCCAAAGCAAGCCCATGCCAGCACCCCCAGTTCCCTCTTTCCATCCTCTTCTGCTGCAAAAACGTCCCTGCAAATCCCCTCTCTGCTCTGCCATGTATCCGCCTGCCCTGCAGCAGGGCTGTCACCGCTTTGTCAAGTCTCAGGGACATCTGTGGCCGGAAACCCCCGCTGGGGAGATGAAGGAAGTCTGGACAGTTTACGAGACAGCAGGAGGCAAAGTACATCTACCTGGCCCTGAACTCTGACGCGTGGCCTCCCTGCTCCCTGCTTGACATTTACAAACGGTGACAAGCCCTGTCACCTGCCACCCGATGCGACCACCCCGAAAGCTCGGAAAGCCAGACGTGCTATTAACAACTCCAGCTTCCCAAAAGAAAGCCCCAGAGACTTACAACAAGGAACTGCCTTGACTCAGGCCAAATGCATTTGTGTCAGGAAACCTTTGCAGCTGGCTCCCTGGGTGAAACAACCTCATGAAAGGAGAGTGGAAAGGCAAGCAGACAGACAAAGGGAAAGACAGACGGTGCTGGTGTCTCATCCCAGCTCTCCTCTTTCTCACTTCTCTTCCTATGAGAGTAGAAACCCCTAGCTGAGAGAACTCTCACTCTGGGAGCAGCATGAGCCACTGCAACTCCTTGCTTGCATCATCCTTGCATCATCAGCTTAGAAGCTGAACCAGTGGAGGTTTAGGCTGGATATCAGGAAAAGATTTTTTACCCAGAGGGTGGCTGAGCACTGGCACAGGCTCCCCAGGGCAGTGGTCACAGCACCAAGCCTGACTGAGTTCAAGCAGCATTTGGATGATGCTGTCAGGCACATGGTGTGACTCCTGGGGATCCCTGCAAAGGTACAGGAGTTGGACTCAATGATCCTGGAGGGTCCCTTCCAACTCAGCATGTTCTATGATTCTATGATCCCTGGCCGTGGCTCCCTACATGCTGCTTTTCCTACTTTCCCCAGGCCTGTCTCTTCTAACCACAACAAGGACTTGTGAAAGCGTGGACATCAGCACAAGTGGATCATCTGGGCACCTCCCTGGGGTTCCAAGCTCCTGGGTCTGAATTGCTCTCAGTGCCCAAATTGCTATTTCCTGCTGATAAATCACAAACTGGAATTTGGGGGCTACAAAATGTTGGGTGTTGCCTTCTCTAGGAGACCAAACCTGTAGATTTGCAAATCTTTGCCGTCAGCAAAAGACCTAAATCTCCTAGATTTCATGATTTCCAAACAGAGTAGCTACTTTCAGGCTGCTGCTGTTACTCAAGTCTCCATCTAAGCAGTCACGCAACAAGCAACGCTTTCAAACAATGGCCTATTGATTACTTGCTTCGTTAACAATGATGCAATTCCCTGGAGAGGTTTATTACTCTTGTTTTGTATTATTTTGTGCCTTCTGATTTGGTCATTAATGGCTTGCATTTCATTTCATTTCATTGTGACTGACTTTCCTGGGAGGAATTCTCTATGCAGTCCAAAAATGTTCATGAATAAATGTTTACTGACAGGAGGTATGAGTGTGTTGCAGGGCTGTATGGATGTTTTCATCCTGACGATGCAGCAGTAAATCAATTAAAAACACAATTGCTTGCAAAATTGGGGCAAATCTGCTTTTGCCTCTGGATTTCTCATTGCCTAAGTTAGGCTGTATAAATCTTTTAATATATTACTCATGTGGTGATTGTCTTAGTGGTATCTACAGCGAGAACTACTATGCACACAGCTAAGGCAAGAGCAAGGGCTAAACACAGCCCCGGCATATCCTGCAGCTCTGCTCCCACGCAGAGCACAGAGCCCTTGTCCCACTGGTGATTTAACTCCTTTTGGCAACATTTAACTAGAATTCCCTTTACCAGAGGATAAAATAAATCGAAAGGGTTCTCTACACACATACGCTCATTTAGATTAAGGTATAGTGTACATTTAACATGGAATAGCTTTTCTTAATTAATTCCCTGTCTGGGTGCTTTTTTTCAAACTGCTGTAGCCGAAATTAGATTAATCGACTTTGGATATTCTTGCTAGCTATTACTTTCTCTTATTATTAAGCGCTATTAATATTAGTTATTAGAAATTGATGACTCCAGAATAACTCCTTGCATTTAGTTATATCCCAAATTCTCCAGTGACATACAGTGGCCAGTGTGCTCTGACTTCTGTGAAAGTCCCCATGCTCCCCTTCAAAGAGTTTGTCAGCAGCACTAGGTTGCATCTTCTGAGCACAGGCAATAATTTCAGTTTTAAAATTAGTTTAAAAATCTTATGTCTTGATCTTCTGTCAGTTTAAAAACCTTCTTCAGTGAAAGCAAACCTCTTTGTAACAGGGCCATATCCAGAAGCCACTGCTCAGCACATAGCGAGGCAGGGGAATTGTGGTGCAAGGAAGGAGAGAGTGTTAAAAGACACAAGCTAAGGACAGAAAACTACATCCCTGTCTCCCACAAACCCATGTCAGGCTTCATCCAAAACCCAGAAATGTCAATGCAAGTCCTTCTGTGGGCTTTAAGTGCAGACCAGGAGAACTGCATTGTGCAATCACAAGGCTCCTGCGGCATCTCCATGTGTGCAAGACTGCAGATACAGACAGAAAAACAATGTACATGACTGTGTGTTTGAATATAGATTTACAGAGACAGTGTGCATAAATCTAGATAATTTATACAGTGCCAGAAATACAAACAACTGCCACCCCTCTCCCTTCACAAACTCATATACACAAATGCACCTCAAGTATGAATAATGCAATGACAAAGTGAGCTGCATTTGTATGGACATCATTGGTATCAGCAGTTAGGAATAATAGTTGTCTAATTGTAGTCTTTCATTGTGTGCTATGTCAAAGCGTGGGCGAGTAATTGCAATCATCAAAATGCTTTCAGAGTGTGTGCAAAGCCCCGACCCCCATCACCTGCCATCAAGCCTATCTGATCCACCACACACATGCACTTACTGGGCAGATGAATTAGCTAGATGGGCTGTTCTCTTTTTTTATTATTATTATTATTTCCTCTTTTGTTTTGTGTTTTCCTTCTCTCAAGGTTGTGTCTGGGTTGTGAAGGGTTGTTAGAATTTTTTTATTATTATTGTTATTCTTATTTTTTGATGCGCATGTGATCGCTTTTTGGGTGAAATAATTTAGGCGACAGACATCAACAATTATACAAAATAATATGGTAACCAGCAACTGAAAAAAAAATAATAATTGATTCTCATGGGCTGCTGAGTGTTACAATTTGAATGTCTTTCTATTAAAATCCTTGTAATAGGCACAGGGAGAAAGCAGGGAGGAGGGGAGAGAGAATGAGGGAGAGGGAAATCAGTTCTTTTTCAAATATTACTCATAAGATGGAAGAGAAGATATTTTCAGAATGCAAGTGGGACTGATTTCCATTAACATAATTCCATTTCTAGTATTATTTTATTAATATAAACATCTTGTCTCTGGGAATGCCTCCTGGATCATATATACCTACTGTATTTTACATTGGGTTTAGGGGAAAATCAAGGAGAGCACTAAAAAAAATTGAACCTATTTGTTATATTCATTCTGAATTGCCAGCTGTACAGCATCTGAGTGGAGCAGGAGATTTGATTATCAAATACAATTAAGGCCTGTTTTTGTCCATGTGGAGTACCATGTAAGTGCATATTGTAAATATCTGTCTAGAAGACAGCAACAGCACAATCATGTGGGCTATGTACTCTGTCTTGCTGTTGGGGAGGACTTGCGGCAATTTCCTCTAGTTCAGCCTCCCATAGTAAGGCAACCATCTCAGTGCTGTAGCAATGCCTATTACAGAGACCACATCTTGTTTAAGGTGCATGTAGGTTCACAGGTAGATACCTGCTTTAAATATTTAGAGGGTCTCAGCTTTGAGTTCTCTTGTGTCTGCCTTTGTGTGGTAGGTCATATCAATTTATTAGTAGTATTCAGTACCTTCAGAGAGTCAGCAGGGTATGTGCTTTTTGCTGCAAGCATCTTCTGTTGCTTAAGGACACATGATTTTCATGGCTGGCAAACACAAGACTGGATGGGACGTGTGCGTGGGCTCAGAATTCTGCAACAAGACAATTTAGAGGTCTGTAAACTCTTCCAGGAAGTAGTAAGTAGAAGCCCTATTTTTTGTGCAAAATCCAAATAAAGTGGAATTTCACAGAATCATAGAATTATTTAGGTCGGAAAAGACCTTTAAGATCATTGAGTCCAACTGTATTTATGCAATTTATATATGGTTCAAACAAGAAAGTCCTCATTGTGAATTTTCTTAGGTTGTGGAGGAGGAAGAGATGTAACTTGCTATTTGGACTACTTAAAATCAGGGTAAGCAAAATGTTTTTAGACGTTCAGTTGGAAGAAGTCCCATGTTGTCAGAGGGCCACATAACCTAAGAAGTCTTTTTAATTTCTGATTACTGTAAGTCAACATCATAGTGTTGACATTTCTGTCCTTATCCTGCCTGCTTCAAACTTGCTTCTGCCTCTGGGCGAAACAAATTTAGATGTACCAAAATACACATTTTGTAAGACTTCAAAGCAATCAGAAATGGTGATGGTATTGAAGAGAAAATACTGCAAAGTACGTGATTGGAAATATTATATGTTATGTTTTTTTTCTCAGAGAAAAGTATTGCCACTGCAGAGGTCACTGCTGGTCAGACAGCAGAATGGAGGTCTGGAAATAAGAAGAGCAGGGGCAACTCACTTGGGGAGGAGTGTGTTCAACTCCAATAACTTCTGTCTTATGAAGGCTAGGTGGTTATTCTTAGCTGTTCATCTGAGATGCTTCAACAATCAATCAAGAAGCAAAGGGGTACTCCCACAGAGTCATTCATCCACTCCTAAGACAGGTGAGGATGAATCACTTTATGGAAGTTCACCTGTATTTCTCCACATTTCCTGTAGAGTCTGTCCAACTGGTTTTAAGCAAATTCCTAGATGACAAAAGTTACAGGTGAAAAATACCAATTTAATATCTATTTCCACTCCATGATGAAGAAATGAAAAATTCTCTTTAACAGAAATGCTGGCTTTTAAGACCTGTAGCTAGATTTTTCTCACCTGTAAATGTTCAGAATTGTGTTTCGTGCCACACAAAGTGGGTTAATCTCTTCTGACGAAGTTTCATAATGACCTTAGAGTAAGTATTTGTTTCCTTACTATAGTCCTTCTGAAGAGTTAACTGAAGTAAACCTTCATTTTAAAGAAGTTGGAAATGCTTTTTCTCTTAATCAGAAAGAGCTGTTACTGGTTTCCTGTTCCATCACCCACTGTTCTCTACCAGAAAAATTTAGTCAGGATGTATTAAAACATCCTACTAGAAAGCTACTTTCTTAAATACTTCTTATCCCCATGATAATAGTGATAAGGGAGATAATTTTTCAGGTGAAAATGTTAATATTTCAGGATTCATGCTTTGGGGACAAAACTAGTGGATTTGATAAAGCTTTTCTTGGACAGGTTTCTGAGGTCCAGGATGGACTTTCTGCAGTAGCAAGTCCTCCAACGTGTAAGCCATACGCTGATGACGTGGGAGACACGAATGTTGCTGAGTTATCCTAATGTCTGTGCTCATGGGTGCTCAGGGGGGAAGAGTGATGATGTCAGCTCAAGCATTTTTTAAAGGTCATGGTCCAGAACAAAAATTATATATGAAAACTTGACATTTCCTGCTAAATGGGATTCTTGTTTTCCACCTCACCCTAATTAAGATAGTGCTGAGAAATGCTGGTCATGGGGAAGGACTGTACCTGCCTAGTGCCTCCATAGAGACCAATAAAATCTCACCCAGCTCCAAACTTTCTATAGCACAAGGACAGTAAAAGAGAACATAGAGACAAAACCAGAAAACAGAGTGGAGAAAACAATGAGACAAGTTTCATAGCAAGATGAGAAGTGGTTTCAACACACTCGTGGCCTCAGTGTTGTCAAAGTCATACACGAGCATCATAGTAAGGGGGACAGATTTTGGAGAAATTTCAGGGAACATCCCAAGATGGGATTGCAGCCCTCTTTAAGGAGCTTTAACCATGCATGAAGGGGCAGCATGGGAGAAAACAATGAGATGCTTGTCTGAAAAATTCAATTACTGAGTGATAGAGGATGTTATCACAGGATAACCGAAGATGGGAGCTGGCATCTCAATAGCAAATGAGAGATGTTAGGTAGGGGGTAGATAGGCTGTGAAGAGCCTTTCAGAGGTCCCTGTATGGACATTGAACTATAACAGCCACTCATCAGTGTTATAAAACGACCAGGAGCAGTATCCCCAGGCTGGGAAAGACTCTTCTTGGCAAGCTTGTATACCACACCGTGCCATAGGATACAGCCCGTCCTATTGAAAACTGAATCCCTTCGAGTTCCCTGGAACAGCAGCAGCTGGAGGGGAAATAACAGTAAAATTCTATGGCCATAATAAAACGCATTAGCCATCTGAACACTCATTTCAATCAAATAATGCAGCCTATTCAAATTTAAACAGGAAATATTGTTTAATGTTTATGGTAATGATCAAATCAAATTTTAAAAATTAAACACGAAATTAAACATTAAAGTGGGGTTCCAACATTTGGCACTTGGGACACCATTTCCAACACACAGCTGATGGCTGCAATCAGCAAGGTCTACTCTCTTACCTTTGCTTAGTACAACTTCTTGAGGAGGATGCTCGAAGGAGGCTTTTGTGTCACATAAATGACCACAGCTGGTGTAGGGTTGCTGATTTGGAGGTGATCGTTACAGCTTCCCCTTCCATCTATTTGGCTTTCTATGACAATGAGAGTTAACAGCTGTTAAGGGTGAAGTGGAAACCCAAAGGAAAAGTACTTTCATCTAGAAGAAGCTAAATGGGAGTTGTTTTTCATCCAAGTGGAAAGCAGTCATTTTCCTTTTGAAATATTTTGGACTCAAACTTTTTCCCAAGAAGGACAGGGAGAAGAAAAGTTACAGAGGTTTTTCCATAGCACCATTGAAACAGGAGCCAAAAATGCTACAGTGAAACAGCAAGTCCTCAGATATACGTAGTGTTCGTAGGAGATAAAAAGGCAAAATAACACCTCATTGCTCTTTAAATACTGTCTCTTTGGGATAGACCACAGCAACTGTTACATACCCATAACAGGCAACCGTTTCTGTAGTGGTGGGAATTGGTGTGAAGCTCCTGATTTTGAAAAAAAGAAATGCTACTCTACACCAGTGGAGTCATGAGCTCATCTGTTAGTTTAAGGTTTTGACAGACCCAGCTGAGTTTGTGTTTAATGAAGACTTTGGAGTCATGGTTAGTAGTTAGGATACTGATTTTATATCATGTCTTGTGTCAGAGTAAACTCAGAGCCAGGAAACAGCTTCTTTATCCCTCACCAAATCCAAAGTGTTTTCACTGATACTAAGCCTAGAAGTTCTTTCCCAAGTCTCTCCACCCGAAGTCAGCAGAAAACCAAATTTTGAAACAAAAGGGGTTTGAAACAAACTCATTGTCTCTAACATCCCTATGCATTTAGGTCATGGACCTTATCTATGCTGCGAGCCTGTGCTTCAGTCTCTTGAGCTGTGCAGTGAGGTTAACCTTTTGCTCTAACAGTTGAATCTTTCAAGGGAGTGCATCCTCAGTGTAAATTAATATCAAATTAGTATAAATTAATATCAGATTAACAATGCTTCATACTACCAGTGAATTGCATGCAGATCCTTAGAGTAAAAAAAGCTCATAACAAAAGGCAGAATCAATCTGTCAATCCCTATTCTTATGTCGACCGCCTGCCCAAATTTATTATTGAAGAGCCATGCACAGAAATTTCCATAGAATGAAAAAATAAATAAAAAGACTGAATAAATTATCGGGGAAAGCACAGCAAAATGGCAAAATTTATCTTAACCTGTGTCTACTGCTGTTATCCCTGTACCATGCACTTTAAATTGGATTGGTATCCTATAAGAGACTGTCAAGGATTTCATTTGTTCTGCTTGACATACAGATGTACAATTGGTAAAACTGCATCTTATCTTAGTAATTGTCTACAGTGCTAAGTCTGTACCTAGTTATTGACTTCAAAAGTCAGGTTTCATCTGGGCAGTTCCCTGATTCAACATCAGTCCAACCACCTCCAACTCTATCTGCTCATCTTGCAGCTCACCTTCCTGACTTAAACCACCTTCCTCTTTGCAAATGCTGGTTTTCAGCTTTTTCTAATCAATCATGACTGGGTTTTGGATGTAGAGGAGTGAACAGGATAGTTCCTTGTTTCTGGTCACATCTTTGTATCCAGAGTGTCTAAAACAATTCATTATGAGCTGGTGGTTGAGAACTTGGTGAATATTTTAAAGCAAGAATTATTTTTCTGTGTTTGGGGAAGGGTGTTCTATAGAGTTTAGTGATCATATAGAGATTTTTCTGTCTGTCTGATGATTTTTGAGCACATTCTTGTACAAATCCAGATTAAGATGCTGACATTCTAAAGATTCATCAAAATTCCTATAAAACTTGTTAATTGTTTTCCAGTTGCAGTTGAGAAGAGCTTTGGCTTTAGAGTTTTCACTTGTTAAAACCAAATTATCTTCCAGAATTTTTCTAGGAAGCAAATACTTCTGTGACATATTATGTGTTAGTCTAATTGACCAGCAAGTTGAGGGAAGGGATTCTCCCCCTCTATCTTGCTCTTGTGAGACCTCCCCTGTGCTACGTCCAGTTCTGGAGTCCCCAACATAAGAAGAACATGGGCCTGTTGGAGCGAGTCCAGAGGAGGCCGGGAAGATGATCAAGGGGATTGAGCACCTCTGCTATGAAGACAGGCTGAGAGAGTTGGGGTTGTTCAGCCTGGAGAAGGATCCAGGGGGACCTTAAAGCACCTTCCAATACCTGAAGGGGCTACAGGAAAGCTGGAGAGTGACTTTCTACAGCAGCAGGGAGTGATAGGACAAGGGAAAATGGTTTCAAAATAAAAGAGGTTAGAATTAGATTAGATTAGATTAGATTAGATTAGATTAGATTAGATTAGATTAGATTAGATTAGAAATTCTTTGCTGTGAGGGTGGTGAGACACTGGCCCAGGTTGCCCAGAGAAGCTGTGGCTGGCCCTCCCTGGCAGTGTTCATGGCCAGGTTAGATGGGGCTTGGAGCAACATTGTCTGGTGGGAGATGATCTTCAAAGCTCCTTCCAACCCCAACCATTCTATAATTCTATGATTCTAAATGCCTGGTGTTTTCTCAGTAAAAATTCTTCAAGGGAACTTTTTGAGCAACTGCTGGGATGAGAAGGTTAGAATTATAAAACAGAAAGAAAACCCTGTTTTCTTCCACTTCTCCCCTGAGCCTTAACTTGAAACCTAGTAGTGCTGTTCTGGGGACCAGCCTTGTCTTGCTCATGAGTTAGCCCAACAATAGGATGGCTCATTCTCATTCCCTCCTCCTGGCAATGCGAGAAATTACAGTTTTAGGAGGCAGTTGCAAATTTGCCATGGTGAAACACTCTGCTGGTGACAGTTCTCCATGGGGTGCTGCAATAATCCCCCATTCTCAACACTGCCAATTCACTCTTCCTAGGGAACATAGGAGTATAATGGAAGAACATAACAACAATTATAATCAGTCAGACCAACAGTCATTCTCACACATATCCCACCTCCTAGAGTAGTCAATCATAAAGCAGACGGAAAATTACAAAAGTAACACTTCCCTAGCTTCCTGCAATTGGCAGCTCAGGGATTTCCTATCCTGAAGTACTTTCTTTGTATCAGTAGTTATCAATGGATTTTTCTTCCATGAGTCGTCCTGTTGTTTTTGAGTTCATGTTTTAGATGCTGGTGTTGCATCATTGGCATTATTCATTGTTTAAGCAAGACCATTTGTCCCTGGAGAAGGCAGTAGTCAGTCAAAGAACCCTGAGGCTGGCAACATGTACAATCATAAAATAGTGCATTGAAGACTCCAGTTTCCAAAGTGCTGTCAGCTAAAGGGTAGGTGTATGGCATGGCAGTTTCAGAGAAGAGCCATGGGTCCTGACTACACACAGTGATGATGTTTACCTGATGTCATTACCCAAGGTAGAATTAAACTTGTGGTGGTTTAAACTTTGTCAGAGAGCTGTAAACTGTGGGAGTTCTGTATAGGGGTTCACCTTAATAGCCCTGTATCAGGGGGGAATTTCTAAGGCAAGGTTTCATCCTCCAGAGTTAAACCCACTTCCAGTCACAAGTGAAGTCCACAAGACAAAGAGCATGAAGTTTTCAGAAAATCTGGTGGCAGCTTGGCCATGTGCAAGTGATCCAGAAGCAGCATTTTCTAACAGCTGGCAAGCAATGTTTATATGGATCACAGGCTGCACCCATGCCTCCTGAAAAGAATGCCAGCTCACAAAGAGGACATTTCTCTGCTAGTAATAAAGGCCAGGTAGCTGACACATTTTATTGTCAGATCAGGTGGTTTTTTTCACTATTTCTCTTCCCTTGTTCAGTTTTTAAGCTGCTTTAGGTGTTTGAGTTTTGCACTAAAATGAAACGATGCTACTGTAGTTGGAAGGATCTGCACGAGGAGATACACTTGTAAACAAAGATGGTAATTAGAATAGGATGCAAGTCTTGAGTTGTCTGTTACGTCAAGAGCTGTGTTTGTGTGTCAGCTTTACTCCTGTGCCTTCTCTGAGGCATCCTTATTTCAGGGCTTCCTGGGAAACACAATATGGCTTTTATTGCTTGCAATTTTTTTGCAATTTTTTTTTTATTATTCTTTGCTTTTCTCTATGGACTCCCAAGGTGTCCATAACAATGTGGCAATCAACAGGGATATGCGCAGTAGTAGAATTTTTCCTTTACAAGTAAATCTATGCAAATATGGCAGCCTACCTAAGGGCATCTTTCAAACCTAGGGGAAGAAATGGAAGGGAAGGAATCACATGATGCTTCAGACAGAGCTTGCAGACATCTCTCACCTGACTTTGGAGACTTGTCTTGCTTGTTCTCTCTCTCTTCTCTCTTACCCTCTCCCTTAATTACACTTCTAGAATGATAAGGGAGTAAACCTGGCATGTGCCTTCTTCTGGGACCCTGTGTGATGCCGAGCAATGAGATCCATTCCCTGGTGGATGGTGCACAGGACAGAGCTCAGGGACATGTCCTGTTTCAGATGTGCTCACACATCTGCTGCTGGCCTCAGCTGGGAACTTCCTGCAGGCACAGTTGAGAGGTGGATTTGAAACTAAGTCTATATTAAAATAAAAAAGGATTCATGGCCTCCTTGGAAGAATGGAGAGCCCAGGCAGGACTGCACACATTCAAGAGGACAGCATGGTGCAGAGCCTAAGGCAGGATTTGATTTTGAAGGACTCTCATAATCTTCTGTCCCCAGGGCTTGCACCCACACAACCAATTTCCTCAGTCAAGAATCTGCAAGGAAGGAGGGCATAACCTGACCTTCACAGCAAAACTGAGTGTCTCCTCAGTTAGACTTAGATGCCCAGGAGGAAACACAGGCAGACAGGTCCTTCACCATTGACTTCCATAATAAGGGCCAAGTGTCTGCATGGGGGTGAGGGGTTCATCACAGACCCCTGCAGAAGTGGCCTTAGGGAACCTCTGGCGTCCAGCCACCTCTGAGCTGCAGGAGACATGCCTTCCTGGAGTGAAGTGGGAACTAGCTGTGGCTTTTGACATCAGCCCAAAATGACCCTGTGTGATGACCCGTACAAGATCCAATTATCTGCTCAGTGGCTTAGGGAATGTTGTGGGGTTTTTTTCCTTGTTCTTTTGCACATCAGAAAGGAGAATATTAAAACATTTTCATGGAGGTTAAGCTACCATATACTAAGGGAAATAGGTGAAGTCTAGTACCATTTGACATGAATATAGTGAGAATAGTCTAAAAGAGTATGAAACTTCAGGATTCCCAGACAGTTACCCAGATCCAGGACAGCTCTACAGGGACACAGCTGAGATCTTACCAAGTGAAAATACCTTTCCACATGCCAAGGCAACTGAATATAAAATTATAATATATAAATACATAGATTTCCACAAAAAAAGGTAGCCCATAAAGATGGGTTCCGTGCAAGGAACAGAGCAGAACAGATTAGAATGGAGCAATTATATTTAGATGAAAACAGTGAAATAATTTATCTTTAAATGCTTTCAAAATGTACCACTCACCCTATGAAGGACCTTTGTTACTTCAAGGAGAAAGGAGACCACCAGATGCCCTTGTAGTAACCCCTCAGCTCTGACAACCCAAGTACTCCAGCATACACAAGCATTACCATTGACTACCACCATGTTTGCTGCATGTCATTCCTTTTTGTTCACTGCCATTTACATGCTGGCAGGTTGACTTTTTATTAATGTAAGAGTAGGTTGAAGATTTCAGATGTGGGCGCTTGAGAGACCCTTCCCTTCATGGCAAGCTCAGCTTTCTCAGTTTCAGCTCAGGCTGACATTATATCAAACTGTGTTTCTCCCCAGTGGGGACAACCACAGATTATTTACAAGATACAACAAGAATGTCACACTAAATGAAGATGAAAGATGTGCAGGAAGCATGATTGCTGTCTGAGCCTTCTTAAGAATTGCTTATTAAGGAAATCACCCTTTTAAGCAGCAAACAGCCACCGGAATTGGCCATGTTCGATACTGGGGATAGGCTCTGAACTGCTAACCAATGCTGACTATTGATAACTTTCCTCCTTTAGTAATGATGCAGATGTTAATGAGCGTATTAATAATAAATAGCACTGTGTGCATTAATCATGTCCCCTATTCAAAGGGTAGAAAATGCTTTACCAACAAGAAAGTATGAAGTCCCAGAACAGCTCTTTTCTCCCTGTGGATCTTATTGTTACCATAAGCAAAGGGACTTTTGTTGTCTGGGTTAGCGAAGAGAAGTGGCAGTGGAACCGCTGGATTCCAGTCTCTACGGTGCTGCTGATTCATGGTGTGAACTTGAGGGAGTTATTTCAGTGCTCTGAGTCTCAAGTTCACCATCTGTAAAATCAAGATAATTATATTTACAGTGCTTTCTTCATAGAGCTGCTGTGAAGATTAATTAACGCATATATATTTACAAAGTGCTTTGAGATCTTCAGGTGAAACCTGCTGCATATGTGCAAAATATTATTTCTTTAAAATATCCTGAGACATCAGGAGCTGCAGAGTCTTACGAGCTTTCATCACATTTTTAAATGCTTTTATTCTTTGTTTAAGCGAGTTGTTTGGCAGGTAGCAGTTATATATTGTGTTAATGGTGGAGTATGTTATTGCTTTTTCCCAATTCCTTTTCACTTGTTTTTCTCCTTATGCACTATGTGCAAACAGATTACGGGTTCATCAAACAGTAATCTTAGATTGTTATTAAGAGACATTATTTTGAGCATTTTTTTTACCTCTGTAGATTTTATCACAAAGAAAAACCCTGTGTTTATTTGATATTGGCTACTCCAGCTGTGTTGGTTGTTTGTGATTGGTGAGATAAGCTATGATATATACCTGTGCCACTTCCAACAAGAACACACCTGGAGGCACAGCTAAGGACCGAAGATTACGCTAAGGACCGAAGATTACATATGTTTAATTTATGTGCTATGGGCAGGATTGATCTTGCCTAAATTTAGCCATTTGAATATTAACCATTAAGTCTAAAGTAGTTGTTTGAACTTAATTCCTACTTAGTTGAAAGAGATGGGCACTTGCCCAGAGCAGTTTGCCCGACCTTTCTTAGATAACAGTGTTGATAGGATGAATCAGCCTTTAGAGGCACAAATACCTCTGTTGACTGTGAAGGGATGTGGGAGTGATGTACTCATATTTAGAAATCTGATGTGATCTTAAAAGGCTGAATCCTGTTCTGCAGACCTTAGTAACATTCCTTGCCCTGGCAGAAGCTGACAATCTGTCCCTATACACACATGCATCCACAGATATGTGTACATAAGTTTAGATACAGATAGGTATATATAAGTTTACACTGGAGTCTTTGGGAGAATTCTTTTGATTTTCTCTGGACATCTGATGTTCCTTAAGGCAGTTGTCATCCTACATTAATTTGTCTTGTTCTGTCTAAGCTCACTCTTTTTTGTCTTAAATGCCATATTAGAAAACGTTACAAGCCCCTTGTTTCCTTTGGCTTACCCACAATCCACCTGGGTATGCAGGGAAGCATGCCATGATCCTTCCTGACACATGTCAACAAACATCTCATCAGGGGCTCAGCTGTGTCACCCCTGGTGATATTGCGTGGCAAGATCAGTCCTTGGCTACATTACACCCTATCCTGCCCCCTGGGGAGGTAGGAAGGACTATGCTAATTGGTTCTGACCCTTCAAGATCGAGGGGAAATTGCCTTCATCAGCTGCAACGTGCTGGATCTGTTCAATAGAAACCAGGGTGCTGCAATGCACATAAACCCTTCTTTGGCAAGATGGCAGGAGCCCATGTTCATGTGTATGTGGCAAGATGTTACAAGAGCATGTGCATGTACAAGAGTTACATGAGCAAAACACCTGAATTTATTCCCCCAAAATACAAGAGCATCTTCCAACTTACGGCATTGGAGCATTTCTTGGCATGGCTGTAGGGTTATAAAAACATGTGCTTGGACCCTACTGCATAGCTGTTGCTCCCATGTTTTTGAAGGGCCTCTCAAAATGCCCGGCTTCTTTGCACACTTCTACTCCCCAGGGACTCCAGGAGTCAGTGGGGCTGACTATGAAAAACAGTGAAAATTGGTAAATTTCAAATTACCCTGTCTATTATTTACTTTTGTAAAAGAAGGGAGGTTTTTTACCTTGCTAGAATGTATCACCTGTTCTACAGACCCAACAGAATACTAAATTTAGGGAGACCCAGGAGTTCCTGCTCTTTCTCAGGACTTGCCCTCAACATGTGGAGAGCTTGACCCTAAATCAGTGGACCAGCAGACCAGCAAGGGGATTAAAAATACAATTGTTCTCTGACCTGTCAATGTCTGTCCACTTTATCAGACACAGACACCTCCATGCTGCTTGTCACTGTACTAAAAGACAAATGCAAGACTGAGCGCTGCAAGATTTCCCTCATCACATTCATTCTTTTCTTTCTTTCCAGTGCTCCTTCTCCTGCTTTAATCATGCCTCACTAAACTCTGTGTTTGCATGCACCTGGTGGCAGATGATGTACACAAGCTTGTGGCTTTAGGTTTCCCTACTATACAGATATTGCTTCCTCGGCCTTTCTGGGCCAGAACCCTGGAATCATCATCTTGGACAGAACTAGACCCCTTTCCAGATCATGCTTGTTTATTTAGGCTGCAGAAACATCTCAGAGGAGAAATAAAGGTGGGCACATACTGTGAAAAAGTTCAAGCAATACTGGATAGAGAAAAGAGGAAATGAATCTTTTAGCCTGTTTTTAACCCAGGTTTTCAGAAGCACTAGGTGCTGTAGAAGAAGCAGAAGGCAATTTTAAGTTAGAATCTTAGAATCATAGAGTCATTTAGGTTGGAAAAAGTCTTTAAGATCATTGAGCCCAACCATTAACCTAACTTTACTAATCTAGCACTATCCAGCCCACTGCTAAACCACGTCCCTCAGTACAATCTCTATACCACTTTTAAACATATCCAGGGATGGTGATTCAACTCAATGGTGATGGGCAGCCTGTTCCAGTGCCTGACAACCCTGTTAGTAAAGAAGTTTTTCCTAATATCCAACCTAAACCTCCCCTGGCACAACTCGAGGCCATTTCCTCTTGTTCTATCACTTGTTACCAGTGAGAAGAGACCAACCCTCACCTCTCTACAACCTCTTTTCAGGTAGTTCTGGAGAGCAATTAAGACTCTCCTCAACCTCCTTTTCTCCATATGAAACAACCTCTGTTCTCTTAGCCTCTCCTCATAAGACCTGTGCTCTAGACCCTTGACCAACTTCATTGCCCTTCTCTGGACATGCTCCATCCCTCAATGTCCTTCTTGTAGTGAGGGGCCCAGAACTGAACACAGGATTTGAGGTGCAACTTAACCAGTGCCAGGTACAGGGGGATGATCCCTGCCCTGGTCCTGCTGGCCGCACTATTGCTGATACAGGCCAGGATGCTGTTGGCCTTCTTGGCCACCTGGGCACACTGCTGGCTCATGTTCAGCCACTGTTGACCAACATCTCCAGGTCCTTTTCTGCAGGCAGTTTCCAGCCACTCTTCCCCAAGCCTGTAGCGTTGCATGGCATTGTTGTTATGCAAGTGCAGGACCTGGAACTTGGCCTGTTGAATGTCCTACAATTGGTCTCGGACCATCAATCCGGTCTCGGCCCATCAATCCAGTCTCTGCAGGTCCTTCTGTAGAGACTTCCTATCTTCGGGCAGATCAGCACTCCCACCCAACTTGGTGTCATCTGCAAACT
>VZRW01003779.1:0-32357 GCA_013398125.1 Aegotheles bennettii | reverse complement strand
TGGCAGCAAAAGCCAATAAAATTTTTGCCTGCCCCTTTCAAACTATAACATGGATAAAGACATTAAACAGGAGTGGCCCCAGTACTGAGCCCTGGGGAACACCATCTGTGACCTTCTGCCAACTGTATTTAAGTCCATTCACCACAACTCTTTGGGCCTAGCTGCCCAGACAGTGTTTGACCCAGCAGAGCATACACCTGTCCAAGGCTTGGGCAGCCAGTTTTTCCATGAGAATGTTGTGGGGAATATCAAACCTTTTCCATGCCAGTTTTCCTGAATTGGATGTTGGCTTTCATCCTATGCAATAGATATTTTGTCTCTTACCAAGTCTAAGAAACATCTAATCCTCTGGAACAAAATCTAGAAGAGAAAACTCCTTTGCACTGCATGCCAAGGCAAATAACTTGTTCCGCAACCCAGATGTGGAGGTTAAGGTTTGATAGGACCTTAATATGAGTTACAGGGTGGGGGTTGCTAGGGTTTTTTGTCTGGTTATCAAAAGGATGTTGAGTAGGTGCTGCCAAATTTTGCTTAAACTGCTTGAGTTCAAATGCAGAAACACATACACACACACGATCACATGTAATTGAATGCTTCAATGCTGGGGGAGTGAGGAGCTGTCAGGACTATGTCATGGCAAAGGCAACCCATCACCTAGAGGGGGAGATTTTCTGGGTCTTGGTTTGAGAAGCCGACAGATGACTGACAGGGGTTAAAAGCTTCCTGCATTCTTCTCCACATTGCCTCTTTGATGGTGAAGAGTTCCCTGTCCCTCACACAGAAGGTGCTCTATGATTTCAAAGCATTTTGCTGGAAATATTGTACAGACTATAGTAAACTACTGTAGCTCTTGGCAGAGATGCCCAGCTGAGCCTAATTCCCCATATCTTTAACTCATCAACCTCTGATCATAATGCAAGTTCAGTGTCCCAGAGACCATTAGATAAAAAAATGCACACAAAAAAACCCAATTAGTACATTTCATGATGGCAAGAGATGTCAGACTGAGTACCCTGGGCATAGCAGTCCTTTGCTTAGTCACTAGACAGGCAGTGTAATCTAGCACCCAGTCTCCCATGGGCCTGACCCAGAGGACCTGAAACCAAAGGGTAAAAAGGAGCTCATGCTCCTTCACTTTTTTACTTTTCAGTTGCTTGGCCGAGGCCATCGCAGGCAAATACAGTCAGTTGTGACACCCCGGGTGTCATTGTGTGCACTCATGAGTAAGGAACTGAGCACAGCCATCATGACCTCAGATGCTGGTAAACAAGAGGGGAAAATATGCTAATGATACAGATAATTAGAAAATTAGGAGAAGGATTTCCAAACAAAAAGATAAATAAACATGCTTCTAACAGGCTGTGGGTCTCATGAAGATCATCATTGGAGCTAAAGTAAAAGTGGTGGCATTCATCTCAGAGACATATTACATGAGAACAATAATAGAAAACATCTGAGATTTCCTGCACAGCCTGAGAGAGTTTGGTACTCAACTATTCTTGAAATAGCCCACATTTCCTGTAGGCTTCTTTGCAAATCCCCTATAGGGAAATTGTTTGCCTTACATTTAACCCATTGCCTTTCCAGAAGAGTTGCAGACTTGTTCAATCCATGCCTCATTTCAGCACGGACCTATAATATCTTAAGAGCAGCAAATGAGACCTATGGTCCTGTTGTCAAGCACCACTTTCCTTAGAAGAGAATTCATCAGGCTTTCTAGAAGATACAGGAAACATCACAGATTTCACAGACAGAGGAGAATATGACCTCTTAAAGGTTTCATTGGTTCATTGAGCCTGAAGCTGAGACATCATCATGACACATGTGCTGCAAACACCTAAATAGATGAGATTTCAGCTCAAAAATCATGTCTGCTGAGATTCATTATTTAAATGTTTCAATGCCTGAAAATAATTATGCCAGACAACTATCATGAAAACAACTTCTTCTCATCCAGGAGACAGTTTAAAGGGCAGCAGTAAATTAGCAACCCTGACTTCTTAACTCCCGAGTCTAGTTATGAGGTTCCTGTCTAGTTGTTGCTTTAACTATTGCCTTTTCCAAGCGAAAGTGGGGTGGCTCATACATGCCACTCAGTCTTCAGCAATGTCAGGATGAGCTTTGCCAGCTAATGATGCCTTTGCCAGGGGAATACAGATGCAGCTCAGCAACACATGGCTTAATGTAGACTCGGACCCATTGAGTGTGATTAAATGGGTCTCGCTTGGCTACAGCATAATATTAGAACTATTTTTTTTTTTTTGCACTTCGCAAAGCAAAATATTCAATTAAGAAAACAGAAACAGGAAATGATTAAACATTATATTTCTGTGTTTTTCTTCTATCAGTTAATTCAATTGGCTTTTCCTAATGAAAAAGATTTACTCAGGATCAACAGGTCTCAGGACTGATTTTCTCTTGTTATCATCAAGGGGAGTCGGCTTTGTTGTTAACCTTTCCATTTATTTAAAATGCCCTGGATTTCATATTCAATTTTTATGCTCCCTGTTTCTGATTGTTTCCTTGAAATGGGAACTTCAAGGACTTTGATAAATGGATTGAAAGGTTGCCTTATTTCTCTGTCACTTCTGCCTCTGTGTCCTCTGCAAAATACTGTTTTGCAAATCATAAAGCTGGGGATTGCAGTAAGTATTCATCAGAGTTAGGCACAGAGGGCTGTAGGGGCATAATAGATTAGATAGTCCAAGTTAGAGGCCAGGAATAAGGGCTGATGGGAAACAGTTGTGAGCTGAAATTAAGACAAAAAGACATAGGCTGGATATTAGCGCAGCTTTTTTGGTGGTGGTACCTATTAGCTGAAAGGAGTTTTCTCCTGCTGTGGTCTGTGGTGGTCTGGAAATCACGGAAAAGGGCCTTCAGCAGTTTTGTGAAACTCCGCTGAAGAATTCATTTACTTATTTGGAATTGATTTACACTTTTTAAATAGTAACTTCAATAGGAAATGTGCTGTTACAGGTATGTGCAAGACTGTGAGAGAGGTTGATAGTTTTCCATTGTTGCACAGATTGCCATCTAGAACACAAATGACAGCTTCTCACAGCCCCCAAAATAGGATCACCATTGCTGGGGTATCCAGGACTCCTTTGAATGATGCATTGGAAATAAGTGTCTTCCCCAGAACAGGTTTTCATGAAGAGTCACAGTTAATAGATTTAAGCACCTAGACACCCTAACTCTATATGCCAAGTCAGCAAAGTCCTGTTTTGGGAGATGCAGGTTTCAGTGGAGCCTGTGGCAGTGGCAGTGCTGCACTCCTAGGCACAGCTGCCAGGAGGGTTTCACCTTTTTCCAGAGGTGGCATAGTTTTACCCACACTCTGATCATTCTCCCTGACCCATGAAATCTCCCTGATTCTCTCGATGCTTTCCCTATTCAAGACACTAGGATACCCAAACCGCACTTCCAGTAAAACTCAGGGTTTAGGTAACTGCAGAGTGAGGAGCCTTAATCATTAAACAAGTTATTTCCCTCCTGGATAAGCTGAAATTGGGCTTCCATCCCTCCTGCATTGATGCAGTCATTGCATCAGATCCCACACAGGGAACATCCAGAGTTCTTGTTGAATGCCACATTGGCTGGCCATTTCATAACGGAGTTGGTCGATGAGAAACTTCCCTGTGTCACACATGGGAGGCCTCCCTGAACAGCAAACACCTGGGTCTGCTGGCTCTCCTGCCGTTCCTGTGTTCAGCTTGAGCAAGTTCTCCAGACCCCTTGCTCCCTTTTCCACCTTCTGGCCTTGCCAAGATGCTCAGCCAAGAGCTACTCACAGGGACCACCAAGCCAAGAGGTGACGAAACCCACAGCCTGAAGCAGTTCACAAGGAGCTGCTTTCTCAGGAGGACATGACCACCTTTCATCGCCTGTGCTAACACTGCAGGCAGTGAGAGCACAAAGATCTTTCTGATGATTCAAGTGTGTGATTGTCACACTCGTCCCTTCACCCACCTCTGTAAAGGCAGCCAGGACCCTGTTCCTTCTGGCTCTGTGCTTTTCACTCCCTATCACTATGTTACTATGGCAAACGAGGGAAATGTTCAGCTTCCAGCTCTGAGTCATTACCACCTTCCCAAAAACAAATGTGTCCTGGACTGTTCTTTCACAGGAGCTGCTGAACACTCAGTCTGATATTTGCCCTAGCTTCTTAGGTGTCTACAGACTACAACTTGTAGCAGAAACCATTAATACTATTCATAACCCCTTTTTACATGAGACTTTTTCAAACTCCAGCACCCAAAAGCACTTAATGCATTTTACTACTTATATGTCACAAATCCACAGCTTCCTAGGGATTTCACAGGTGTCACTATTGCAGGCTGAGTTCCTTGTGATGGTAGAGCAACAGCATAGACAGACCTCAGGCTGTCTAGCCCCAGACTCCTAAGTGAGTCACCATAAAAAAGAACAGCAGATCTTCTCCAGAACCCCAGCTATCTACCATGCCATGATGCACCACTAAACACCTCCAGACCTGTGCAGGCAGGGTGCTGTTAAGCATTCCTGTTCACCAGAGCACTGCAAGTGTTGTGCAAGCTTCCATCTTCCCAATCATCTCTCCTAGCAGAAAAATGGTGGTAACTGTTGAGCTGAGACTGACAGACCCACCATGCAGGCTAACATTGCATCCAAATGGAAGTATCTGCAAGACATTTCAGGCAGCCAGAGTGTAATCCCTTTAAGAACAAGACTACCTTCTGAAGCTTTGATCTCCTGTCTAGTCTGTTTGTCATTATATGCAACTGTCTGTCTATCCATCTATCCAATTCATCCATTTATATAGTCAACTTTATTTTCACTATAGGTGAACATCTACAGTTTCATGGAAAGGGCAATGAAGATTTGTTCATCTATGTGCACTTCATGTCATTTTGATTTGTTTAGAATGCAGGACTATTCTTTTTGCTTGCTTTCACTTCAGGTGTCAAGCCACCACCTGAGCTTCTCTGACCTTTACTTGCCTATGACCATTTTCTGCCCTCCTCTGAAAGGGCTTGATTTTGCAGACACAATTTGTTATAGGGAACAGTGAATTTTTTTGCCTTTGCTTTCCCTGCTTGCGTGCTGGGGAGGGGCAGAGTTAGGAGGGCTGCTCTGCCACACCTTTGGGTTTGGGAGGGAGTTGAGCTGATCTGCATTACCGGGGGAGACTGCTTGTAAGGGAGAGAGGGGCAGATGGAGATGTGAGAAACTGCGTCACTTCCACAACTGCTACTGCTCATGAGAAAGAAGCAAAAGAAATATATATCTGCCTGCCTATTAATTTAAATCTAGACCCAGGAAGAAGTCAACGAACTGTAATTTATGAGCTGTCAAAGCCTGAAAAATTCCTTTTGACACTGTATTTTCAGTTATTACATGCTTTCCTGCAAGACGACAGCGTAATTCTGTAGGGAGCCTTCTAGTGAACAGCACAATGGCAGAGGGCAGTGGGGGCTTTCTTATTATATTTTCTTCCCCCTTTCTTCTTCTCTCCCCACTCCTTTCAATCATCCCCCCTTTCCTACCTTGCCGCTTGCCCAAACAGTAGTGAGAAAGTAAATCAGCAGCAGTTCCCATCCTGCCAACCCTTCAGCACCTCCAAGTCAGTGCTCAGCGCTAGGCTGGATCTGGCACCATGCAGAGTTTTCCGAGTACTCACTGGGTGATGGGAATGGAGATGGGGCAGTGACCACAACTCCACCAAAGACAAATAAAAAATGCTCTCTGACACGCTCTCTGTCATTTTAAATAATTAAGTTGGTTTCCCCCTGCCCATGCTAGTCACCCACCACTCTTGCTGGTGCACCTTTCAGTTGGGTCTCTCTCATTTGTATTAACATTGATTGACAACTGTCAGCCACCTCACATATTCAGATGTTGGCAGCACTGTCTTCCTCCATGAAGTGAACCATGCAGTGGAGTGTCCTGGCACAGCCCTGGGTCCTGGAGAGGAGCAGTTTCTACTCTTCCGCAAGCCTTCAGGCTTGTGCCCTGGAAAGTAGTGCCAGGCTTTCAGGAAGAAGATGCCAACACACACCGGGACCTCACGTAAAGCAGAGGGTGGGGTGGCATTTTGGTGGTAGTGTTTGCTGGAGGGGAAATCATGAAAGGGCTGCCTGCCCACATCTCTCTCGAGCTGTTGTGGGAACACAAGCTCTGGGAGGGTGATGGCAGTTGCACCATTGTCCAGTGCCAGCTAGTGAGGGAACTCAAGCTAACACCAAATGAAGCTTGACCTGAAAATGTTTCTGTTGCCTGAATTCAACCTGAAGTTCCCCTGCCATCCAGCTCATTTCCTTATCACTTGGGGACAGGAGTGGGGGAGGCATTTCACAACAAAAGTAATTTATCCCTGTATTTCCAAAGCTTTCTTTTCTTACACATACAATTGCTTTTTAATTTGAGTTGTTGTTGGTGGTGGGAAGGTTGCCTTTTTGTTTTTTTTTTTTCTTCCCAGCTTTGGTTTCTCACTTACTGCTTAGAAACCCCTTTTAAGGTCTATTCTCTGTGACAGGCACTTCGCCTTGTATTTAAGGAATCACACCCACATGCTGCACGCATCCATATGCAAACACACAGGCATATACATGCATTTTCTGAGTGAAATAAACTCCAAATCTTGTGCTTTAATATAATTTAAGAAGCTTTTGCAGAGGTCTCTGGAACCAGGATAATGGACTAGGGCTCTGAAAGCACCATAGGAAAGTCCAGACCCAAAGAAAAGGACCATGTTTTCTAATGGGTTGTGCTGCAAGGTGAACAGTCACAATTCCCAGAGTCTATTCCAGGTTATGTTCCCCTTTATTTCACTGTGCCTCAGTTTCCCAAAACCTGAAGTGGGGTCAACAGCATCACCTAATATTATCTGGGCAATATTTGAATGAATATGTTAAGGCAAGGTTATGGTTATGCTGTTATTATTGTGATAGCATGTTCTTTCAGAATTGGATCTCAAAACAATCACGGCCAAAATTCCCCCAGATTGCAGATAAAAAGATGAAAAAATGAAAACAAAGAGATTTTCCCAGAACTGCTCTCACATTTAATAGCAGAAACAGGGAAATAAAGGCTTCCCTTGAATGTAAGACCACTATCTAGGGATCTGGGAGCAAACTGTCATATCTTACCCATGAGTGGATTGTTGACAGGAAAACTTTCAGATCTTATGTTAAAATCAGGAAAGCCTACACTGAAACTTCAAGTCCCAGTTCTCTGGGTCCTAGGTTCCACTCAGACAAGGTGCATGCTGATACCTGAAAGAAGAACGGGGCCAGCAGCTGCCTGTAAGACCAACAGACACCATATCACCCAGGGCTAGATCTTTCTCAGTCTGGGACAAAATGGCTGGAAAAGGCAAAAAAGGCACAAGGTAATGTTTGAACAGTGGAAGCGTCAAAACAGGGTTCAGTGCATGTTCTCTGACTTTCTTTTGGTTAACATTACATATGCCAAATAAGTGTCATCCCAAACGGAACCAGGGTTTCGTTTCTAGCTCAGAGAAATATTCAGAGAAGCTGAATGATAAGAATCCTATTGCCTTATATTGATTGTGCAGGGAAATTTCTGAGTGCATTCAATAAAATTACTTCTGCTCCCAGGAAAAAGATGTTGAGGTGGGAAAGGAAAAAAACTGTTTTAAGTTTTGCCTTGCATGAAAATTTTCTCAGAATTGTGACTTTGTTTTCCTTTAGTTGCTGATCTCTCTGGCTCTCACACTCCCTGTAGGACTAGATCATAGGGGCTATTTCATCCCAGGGTCCTGCAGACATAATAATGTTAAGGACATGATGAAGAAGAACAGAGTCTTTCTTGTGGTAGCTGAGTCACTGTATTTGTGAAGATGATGTCCATACCTGCATAACAAACATAACTTGTGAATGAACTGGCAATTAGCAATAAGCTGTAATAACTGAGAGCAAAGAATAGACATTACTGAGGACCATGCTTGGCTTTTGTGACAATACGTGGAGAACATGGTCCCTGCTTAGGAAAACACAGTATTCCTTAAATGCCAGTGTTAGAGAACAGTGCTGCAATAGAGGAGAAGGTCTGCAGTTCTAGCCAGTGAGAAGGAACAATGCCAGAGGCAAGGGAAGGGAGGAGAGTGGCTATGTGTCTTTGAGATCCTATCTTCCCCTTGGCAAAACTGACTGATTGAGTTTTCCTTATCAGTAGAAGCTATCATGAGCTGCAAAGGTTGGATCTCTAGAATTGGAACTTCCTTGTAGTTCCTGCTGAGTACAGCGTTCAAGAGGGCGGACATTAAATGGATTAAGAAGTGGGTAATGGACAAATCTGAAAATGCAGTTGTCAAAGAGAAGGCATGATAGAGTGAGGGTATTTGTAGCAGGGCTCTGCACGGATCAGTACCAGCTCTGATGCTAGTCAGCATTGTCATGAATGATGTGGAATTAAGTATCTCAGCTGATAAAATCTGTGGATAACACAAAATGGAAAATTGTAAGGACAGGACTCTGATAGAGAGTCATCTGAGTCACGTAGGTCACTCTGAAGGAGCTTTGACTGGCTGAGTCGTTATGTGTGTGTTTCTGCGGAACCAAATCTAAGCTGACTCATGGAAGAATAAAGCTAAAAAACAGGTCTAAAGAATGAGAGGTTATATTTCATAAGACAGTGACCTAGAAAAGTACCTAGGCAGTAACAAAAAAAAGTGGTTAGCATTGCTGAGGAAGTCAACATTATTTCCCAGTGTGGTGGTGGGCCAAACTGTCTGATGGGACCTCTTGCTGTATAAACAGGGAAACTGAAGGACAAAGATGATTTTTTTAGTAGGTAACTTTGGTGGGGAATACTTTAACAAACTGATCCCAGCCTGGTGTTCACCTTTTAAAAAACGTAAAATATTTTGAAAAGATATATAAATGAACCAGATGCTTCAAAGTGTCAGGTTTAGAGTTGTGTTCATCCTTGCCTGAGAGAGCTCCAAGAGTCTTGGGTCTTTATCACTGTATCTTTTCTGGGAAAAAAAGACTGTATACTAAAGAGAACTCTAATCAGCTGGAGAGAGCCTGAACCTTTCTCCAAAACTTTTTTAATTTGAACATAACGCCAAACACGTTAAAGTGAGAAGTCAAAGGTGGACTCTTGTTGCAAGAGGATACACATCAAAGCAGACTATGATGCTGATGCTTGCTCTGGCTGGTGTCCTCGTAGTAAGACTCGACCCCTCTCTAGGACACACATTTTAGTCAAAACACAACCTATGGGGCTAGCTGTGGGGCAGTCACAGAATGACTTAGGCACGGTGTTTTGGCCATGGAATAGAAGGCTCTTGGAAACAGCTCTGTGGGCATATCCAGGGGTGGAGACCAGATCAGTGAAAATCCCTTTATGACGATGAGCCCTGTGAGTCCCTGAGTAGCCTGGGGCCGAGAGGGTCTGGGGGGAAAGAAGGAGTGATTGGTACTAGTATTTTTTCCTGCACGATGCCCATCTTTGCCTCTTGACTGATGCTGCAGATCACTGGAGAGGGTCTTTAGCATAGGGAGCGTGCCGAGACCAGGCTCTGACTCTCTGTGTTAATGTTATCGCTCGCTGTCACATTTCGAAAGAGGAAGCGAGTCTGTGCCACGCACGCAGAGAACAAAGCCCTCGCGGAGCCGAGTGAGAGTTACAACTTGTCAGCACGTCTCTCAGCCTGCCGAGGGCCAAACATGAAACACAAAAAGGCCTGAAATGAGGGAAAAAGGGGGAAATAATAGCACAGTGAGCTCTCAAGCTCAGAAAAGGCTTGCTATAAAACAGCACCTTCGCTCTCTGTCTCTCTCTGTGTCTCTGAGTCCTTGCTACTGATGAAGGGAAGAGACGACTCCCCTTAGCACAGTTACAGTACTGTTGCAGTAATAGGGACCAAAGCCAGGTTCAGATCTGGCTTGCACAGACCTGCTTTCTCCACACACACCAAATGGAATTGTTAGCCAAAAAGCATAATTAGTGGTGGTGAAATTTGAGGTGGAAAGAGCCTACTGAGGGTTATGTTTTCCCATATGGATAGTGAAGCTCCTGTAGCTGGAAAATCACCTTTCTGAGACTTTGATTTTACCCTGAATCGGGGAATTAATTTCTCCAGGTGCTAACCTCAGGTAGGAATGGGATAACTGTTTTTCATATTTTCTGATATGACCATAGCTGTGTTGGTGGGAGAAGTAATTCCATCATTGCATGGTGTATGTCTGTGTTGTTGATTTACACCCACTAAAGACCTTGTTTTAGGAAGCTTTTTAGATTTATGCTTACTGATCTTTTGGTCCAGGTGTATAATTTTCTGTTTCAAGTACTTTTGGCATTCATAATATACCACTGCAAGAGAAAGATTATAGTATGTTCAGCACTGTGCAAGGGTAAGACAAAGGACCAACCTAAGACTACTTCTGTAAAAATAGAGATGCACCTATGTAAAGTGAGTGGAGAAAACAGACTGAAAACAGGAGACCAACATTGCCACTTTGTGTGGACTCAGTTCTGTACTGCCAGTTGTTGTTAATGTAGTTGGTAGTACATGCATCCTTCAGAATCTACACTCTAATTAAAATTAGATGAAGCAGAATGCTGACAACAAAAAATTACTTTACAAATATTTGTTCCCATCATGGCATTGTGCTGTACCTTCTTCTTCTGGTACCCAAGCTGGTAAGTTATTGAATTCCCTCCTGTAAGACTCACCTGCTGTTAATTTTCTGTGCAGACTAAGAGATGCCCCTCCTCTCGCAGTTGTTACATGAAAGTGCATGGTCTCTGGTCTCCACCTCTTCCTATTCACTATCCTTCATGAGTTGAATAACATAGGGTCTCAGATATGAGCTTGGGAATGGCACAAAGATCAATCTATGGCTTAAACCCAAGATTTTATCTAACTCTTGGATGAGCAAAAAGAAAATTTCATTAAACCTGAAGAAAAACAGAAGGATGATAATGGTCCTTCAGAGAGTGCAGAACAGTCCAGAAATACCGATTCTACAGAAGTAGAGCCCTAAGTCAGTCAGTAAGAGTTAATAGATAGTGTTGGGCTGAGCTGTGAAGGATTTTAAAAGATCAGTGGAAAGTAACTCAGCAAGGAGATAGGCAAGACAGGATTTAGCCCTGAGAACTCCCTTTTCCCTGCATGATAGGGAAGAAAATGGTGGAGAAAAGCTCTGCTGGTGCATGCCACCAATAAATCATACATGTCCACTATATCCCATGCATATTTGCCGAGACTTCAGACAACTGCAGCCAAGATCAAAGTCATGGGACTGTCCCCATAGGCTTTTCAGGCAAGGCCTGACTAAACTGCATGAGCAGAGAGATCCTGTGCCTTCTCCTGGCCAAGCTCATCCCTGAAACCCACCTGCAAACAGAGTTACCAGCAATGCCAGCGCCTGGAGTAAACTGCCTCTGCAGCAGGAAGCTGTTTATGAACTATTCCTTACTGCTGGCATAGCACCCAGCTCATTTTCACCTTTCTTAAAGGTTAACCTCATTTCCCTCTATTAGTTGGTTTTAGCGAATGCCATTCNAAGAAATAATCTTCAATAAAACGTTTGCAGGGGGATGCTAATTGACAGCCAAGAAGTCTCACTTTCCCCAGCCAGAGGGGAGAACTTTGCTCAATGCACTGAGTGGAATGGGTCTACTCCAAGTTTGAAACCAGCCCAAATCCGGGGAGGCAAAGTGCCTGAGGGGATGCAGACCAGGGCACAGGGCATCTCGCCTCTATAAGTAACTTCTTGCTGGGTCCAGCAGGCCTTGCTTCCAGTCAAGTGTGTGCTGAGTATTGCTTTCAGTAAAGGAAGATTCCTCGGTGAGTGTGTTGGTTCCATGTTTTATATCACGCACTACCATTGCTGCCTGGCATTTCAGGCGACACCATCTGGTCGCAGTTCTCCTGAGTTCCCTCACTGCTCTGCACTTCTGTTTTAAAACCTGGGGTCAGGCTTCCAGGAAAGTCTCCCACTCAGAAGAAGGATGAGTTTTGCATGTGCTGGAGATCTCACAGGATTTTGGTTTTCTTTCCCTTATTGCAACTGGGTGTTGAAAGGACACTAAGAAAAGAGGCCGATTCAGGGAAAAATATACCAACCCACAAACCCTAGAACACAAAAGGTGTGAATCATCATCATTGAGGCTCCACTGTTCTTCTGCTTCATCCTCAGCAGACCTCTCCTTGGCATGGGTGTAGTACATTGTTCTGTATCAGGGAGTCTGCAGTACCCAGCAGCAGTAGGGACATATTGAGCAAATCAAGGGTCTAATCCGAAACCTGCAAAGGCTCCATGGCACTCTATTTCATTGACTTCAATAAGATTCAGTTCTAATCCTCAATGCCCGATGTTTATTTCAAGCACAGGTATAACATCACTGTAATATAATTTTCCTTTGCATACACACCTTGGGGTAATGGTCTAAATGTGGATAAGTCAAGCTAGATCCTGCCAGGCAGCATCCTAAAGCAGAGCCATTAATTTCCTGGGCCATTTGTTGAGCTGGCCAAAACATTTCAAAGGAATAGTTATCTAGCTGAATGTGTAGTTTTGCAAAAGGCACTGCATTCCCCTGGAACAGGTCCATTTCAATGAGATTTTTGGCAGGGGACATTTTTTTTCAAATTAACGCATCAAGTTCTCATTTCAGAAGGTACAAACCTGTCATTTTAACAGGATCTTTTTGATTAATTTTGTTTCAAGTCTGTATTGTATTAAACCACCAAGAACATAAGAGCTTTCATTTTGGTTTAGACCAAAGGTTTGTCTAGTCCATCATCCTCTACTCCAGCAGTGCCCATTAGAAAGAGTAAGAACATGGCTTTTATAAAGAGTGACCCTTTCCTCAATATGCGCTGGCTTCCAGCAGACAGAGGTTTAGTGACTAAGATAGATTTTGCATCTGGATCTTCGTGTTTAATAGCAGTGAGTGGACACAACCACCACTAATCTGTCTCATTCTCCTTGGAGCTAATTTATGACTTTTGTGTTCAGCAACAACCCATGGCAGAAACATCTTTCATTTATTCATATACCGTGTGAAAATGTACTCTCTTTTGTCTGGCTGAAAACCACAGCCATTCTGCTTTATATATTTTATGTTTTGAGGTTATTAAGACAAAGTCTTTTTGTTCCTCTGAGACAATACCCTGTAACAGTTCACAACAGAAGAATTTCCATTTCACAAGAATTTTGGCCTCTCCAATTCAAAGTAGAAGCACATTTTTTTAGGCATCAGTATTTCCTATAGAAAGAAAATTCTGTTTTTCATCCTGTTTCAGTCGTTTCATTATATCAGTGTAATTGAGGGTGACAACAACAAAAATAGTAATAAAAAAATCCCTAACAAAAAACCTACTTAGGCACCCTGGGAAGAACAGGAGAGAATGAATGAAACACACAACAGAAGCTTCTTCCACCCAGCTGGGCTAGAAGAGTCACAAGGACAGGTTAGGGAGATCAGTCACCCAAATCTGATCACATTGGCACTGTGTCAGGCCCCCACCCTATAGTTTAAATGCTTATAAGGCAGATGGTATTCCATACAGGAAAGGAGTCCAATTTTCATCTTTATTTTTAGATATACAACCCCCAGATTGGGACTTCCACCTAGAAAAAGTGGTACTGACTTAAGCAAAGATACACCTTCTTTTTAGGTGATCTGACTCTTGGGGAAAAAACCTGTCACTTTTAAGGTCTCCTTGCAATCAGAGGGATGTCTAAAAAATTAAATGGGGGATCCCAGTTAATTTCAGACCTTGAGCTAATCACCTGCAACTGGGCATATGACCCACATGCCCAGCTCTGCTGCTCACATCCATAAGCAAAGCCTTACAGGATTTCATCTCCTGCTCTGCAAAGAAGGGTGAAATTATATTTCTATTTCCAACCTCCGTATTTTTCCACTTACAGTTATAGGCAGGAGTGTCTCTTTCCACGCTTACACACACAGCCTGGAATACTCCGTTTTTGATTTTAGCTGAGGATTCCAGGTACAAGCGTCAAACAAATAATGCACAAAACTTCTATGTGAAATACGGCTTCATAACTGAAGTGAGCATTAGGCCCGGAGCTGTATGATGTAGGAAAGGTGTTATTGAGACCTATGAGACATGCTGCTTGGATTCCTTTATTATTATTGTATTCTTTTGCCTCTCCTTCATTTTCTTTGTTTGTAGACGAGGGGATGGAGAGGAAGAAAGCCAGCAAGTTTATAAAAGCCAGAGAGAAAGGAGTTGAGGCATTTTGTGGAGATCTTTAATGACATTCTCTATAATTTGAAAGTGGGGAGGGAAGGGGGAAGAGAAAAAGGGAATTAGCAAAAAAACTGGCAAAAGAAAAGTGGAATGTGGAGAGAAGCGTGTGGATGAATTTTAATGCAATCAGAAAGCTGTAATAATGGTAATAAAGGAATATATTCAGACGTCAAGAGAGGGAGAAGGGAACAGGACCCGCGACGCCAGAATTTAAATTAGACATAGGCGTATAATTCTCTTTTCTTCCCCCCCCCCTTTCTTCAAATGAAGGAAATGGAATTTTTAAGCACAGTGAAAGAGGGATTAACAATTGGCAGGTTTTCAGCCCTTTGTCTTTTGGCGAATCCCATTTAATCACTGCCTTTAATATTAAGGAGGCTGTGGCCATGCAGAGCTGTCTCAGACTTGGGGGAAAAGGGATGATATACAGAGGAAAAGAGAGATAACACTTAGGTTCAGGCAATTGTGAGGAAGTGTTTCAATTACCTCCACTGAAGTCTTTAAAAACTGAAGTTTAATTTGATCTGAAATGTCGTCACAGCTCCTGCAAGAGAAAATATGTCTTTCCCACCCCCATTCCTGCCCATGTCTCCGTTGTTCCAACAGCCCTCGGTGCTCAAGGCTGGAGTGTTACCATGGATTAATGTCCTGGCCTTCTAGGCTTCTGTAAAGGGTTTCAAAACCCCGGCAGGTCACCAGTAAGATGAGTTTAGGAGCTGAAACTTATTTTCCTGACATACCAGCCTTGACACCACTGATCCCGAGGAGTTTGTCAAGAAGCTTCTAAGCTTTGCTCTGAATGAGCGTGAAAACCAAAAGGCCCTTCAGGCTCAGCCTTAGCCTTGTGTGGCCACAGAGTGAAAAGGGGATGTTACACATAGGAATTAAGATGTGTTAAATTCCCCAGAACCAAAGGCTGGATGAGTTGTATTCAAATCTGAGCTGCCTCTGAAAGCGTGATTCAATGTTTGAGGTGTCATTTGATAGTACAAGACAGTTTTCTCCTGCACCTCCTTCTTCTTTGGGAAATACTTCAGGCAGGGTCAGGGAAATATCTGTAGATTTGCAGGGGTAAAAAGCCCAGACAGTCATGGAAAATCCTACAAACTTTAGTTACAGTGTAGTTGTGCATCTCTGCACTTTGATACTGCGTCTCCTTAGGTGCTCTTCTCCCATGGATATTACCAGGGGTGTTCCCAGGAAATGGGGACTGTAAGCACAGGCTGCTACTACCTAGGGAAAGAAGCATGACTTTTTTATTTTCATGATTGGAAGGCTGATTTAAACTCAGATATTTTTCCTATTTTAGAAGGGTGGTGAAGGTAAAATGGGAGTTTGGGCTATACATTGAATTTAGAAT
Source organism: Aegotheles bennettii (assembly GCA_013398125.1). Taxonomy (NCBI): domain Eukaryota; kingdom Metazoa; phylum Chordata; class Aves; order Caprimulgiformes; family Aegothelidae; genus Aegotheles; species Aegotheles bennettii. The sequence continues at coordinate 16,761 of VZRW01003779.1, read as the reverse complement.
GAACATATTTTGACTCCTGAGTCTTTTCCTAAAAACCATGACCTCATGAATCTTTCTCAGAAGTATTCCAGTTGGATATTTCAGATAATGAATAAACTTGGAAGAATTATGATCTGCCAGGCACACATCAGGCAGAGTCTTTGTGCTTTGCATGACACCAGGTTTTAGACTGCTCTCACCACCAGCTTTCCTAAGCAAAGGCTACTAATAAAGTGGGTTGTTGTGAGTTGTTTTCCCAGCTCAATATCAAACACCATAAAACCTGTCATTTAAGATCTGCACATGGAATAGCATCTCTTGGCAATGGACAGTTGCAACAGCGCTGTTCATCAAGTCAGAACTACTGATATTTGTCTTGGGGTTATAATATTCTCAGCTGTACAAGAAGAATCTGCTGCTAAAGGAACCATTTGGCTGTGTCTTCATGGCAGGGTTTGCTTGGCCTGTTGCCCAAGTTTTGCCCATAACCTGTTTGCACAGAGGAAACCTGAACTATCCAGATGACGCAGTAGGTTTAAGGTTGGATTTCACTTTGGTGCAGGTAGAAAGCAGGTCTTGCCATAGGAGTAGATGCCAGCAAGCCCAAACAGCATTCATCCTCCTGGTCTGGACCACCTTCTCCATCTCCTTCCGTTTTTTGTCCTCTATCAGTACTTTATCTATCCTGCTCATGTGCTTGCTTTCCCAAACAATGCCGGACAAAGTTTAACAGCTGATGCAGATCAAGGACCTCTTCCAGTTCCCTGTCAAACAGGTCTCTCTGCTGAGGAGGACAGGACTGTAATATGGATGAGTATAAAATAGGCCCAGACATATTTAATTTAAAAACATAATCTTAGACTTTGGGTTCACACATTGGCAACATATTAAATTTCTTTCCAGTTGCTCACAGGGCCAACAGCAGCCAACATCTGTGTTCTCCTGGACACTTGCATCTAAATCACTATGACACTATCTTTAGGGATCACACAACTGCAGGTGACTTTCATTATTACTGCCAGAGCGCTCTGTGCTCCTGGTTTGTGGCAAACACTGAGGAACCTCATCAGTGCCCAGTTTTGTCCGGTGCAAGCAGCAGTTATTCTTTTAGTAGATGGGTAAACTGAGACTGCTCCTTGCACTGGGCAGATCACATATCCCATATTTCCACTGAGGCTGCTGTCCTTGGCAGAGATGTATTATAAGTATTTAGTAACAGTAACTACATGGTCATCCATCTCTCTGATACCAGGAATAGCCAATCACTCTAAGTAAAAAGTGATTTTGCCTTCCACAATATCCAGAGCACAGCTTGAGATGGGACCCAAGAGTCCCAGATACCAGTCTGAAATGTACAGACAGGAGCTCTGGCTAAGTTCTTGTCTATCTTAGTGGGTCCACTCTTCCATAACTGAATCAGGAGTGGTTTCCATCCTTTTCCAAAACTAGATCTTGGCCCTGTCTATTGAAAACAGTTTGTGGCATGTACAAAATAAACAAAAGGAAGAGGTTCCTAACATAATGTATCGTTAAGCTGCACAATGTCTTGCTGCAGGATGTGGTTGGTGCTCACAATTTGCATGAGTTCAAAAGTCCACTGAATTATTATGTCAAAGAAAGACACTTCAAAAATTATTACATATGAAAAAAACAAAAAACACAACAAAAACAAACAAAACAACCAAAAAACCCAAAACCCCATACAGTGCAGACTCCAGAAGTCCCTAAACAGCAGAGCATTGAAGTCCAGGAGAATATTTGGAGGATTAACAAAATTGCTTCCCCTGTTCTTGTACTCTTTCCTAGACATCCACTGGTTATTGCCAGAGACAGCACACCGAGTCAGACAGACCTGCTGTCTCTCATACAGCTGTTCTTTCAGTCTGTACAGAGGATCCATGTCCAAGTCAAGACTCAGAGCGCAGCCAAGCAATTAAATAAGAGAAATCCTTCAAACAAAGTTTTTCAGATGCAACAGTGGAGAATAACGCACCTGTGGGATGAAGCTTCCTCCTCTGTGCAGGAGAATTATGCTCCCACACCTGGGCTTATATTCATTTGCGCTTGTCCCCATCACACAGCTGTTCAGATTAGCTGTTATTCTCTCTAGCCCGGGTGTCTCAAAGCCTCTGTCTCCAGCAGTCAGAGACCGGCAGCTGTGCAATCATATCTGCTAACGTATGGGATATAAAGAATCTGTTAAGTAAAACCAAACCAGGGAAGGAGGAGGGGAAGAGATCAGCACAAAGAAATCACTCCTGCTAAGATGTGATTAGGGATGCCCCACAACACCCAGCTGCAAGGAACAGGTGAACTCAGCAAACATTTTAAAGCCTGCAGCAGAATTAGCCCCTTGTGAGCGTTGTTTGATATGAGGAGGAGGAGTGAAAAGGGGGAAAATAGGCGCCTGTGCAGGTGGAAGGAGAGTTCCATTGCTATTGTTTGGAGTTAGGTAGCCATAGGTTTCTGTTGTTTCCAGAGTGGGTTGGGCTTTTGGTTGTTGTTATTGTTTTTTTTTCCCTGTCCTAATTTTTGAAACACCTCCATTTTACAAGGTTCATGTATTTTCCAGCAAGGTACCACGGAGAAGATAATTAGCTAATTTACAATTAGCTACAACAGAATTTGTAATCGCTTCCCCTGTGGAAAGGGCTGTAATCATCATCACAGAGCTGTAGGACTGCTGTGAAAATGGCAATAGGAGTGTGCAGCCCAGGCCCCAGGAAATGCCCTGCTTTTAGCCTATTGATCCAACTGATTAGCACGGGTTGAGGGGAGCGGCGGGGCACTCCAGCTCATGGGGGAAGCTGGTTTGAGCTTTCAGATTTGAGCTTAGAGCTCAACCCAAACTCACCCCCTCACAGCTCTATAGCTTCTCCATTTTTTCTTTGGCCTGAGGAGGATACCTTGTCTACAGTTGTCCAAAAAAACCCCATGTTTATAGCTCTTTTTCACCGCTATGACTTTGGGAGATTCCTGATCCCAGTGTATGGACTTGGGAGTACTGGTGGATGAAAAGCTGGACATAAGCTGGCAGTGTGAGCTTGCAGCCCAGAATGTCAAATGTGTCCTGGGCTGCATCAAAAGCAGTGGGTCCAGCAGGTCAAGGAAGGCAATTCTCCTCCTCTACTCTGCTCTCATGAGACCCCACCTGCAGTGCTGGGTCCAGTTCTGGAGTCCCTGATATAAGAAGGACATGGAGCTGTTGGAATGAGTCCAGAGGAGGCCACAAAGATGATCAGAGGGCTGGAGCACCTCTCTGATGAGGAAAGGCTGAGAAAGTTGAGGTTGTTGAGCCTGGAGAAGAGAAGGCTCCAGGGAAACCTTAGAACAGCCTTTCAATACTTCAAGGGGGCTGATAGGGAAGATGGGCACAGAGATTTTAAATAGGGCCTGTAATGATACGATAAGGGGAAATGGTTTTAAACTAAAGAGGATAGATTTAGACTAGATACAAGGAAGAAATTTTTTACATTGAGGGTGGTGAGACACTGAAACATGCTGCCCAGAGAAGTGATACATGCTCCACCCTAGAAAACATTCAAGGTCAGGTTGGATGGGGCTCTGAGCAACCTGATCTAGTTGGAGATGTCCTTACTCATTGCAACTGGGTAGGACTGGATGACCATTAAAGGTCCCTCCCAACACAAACTATCCTATGATTTTGGATGATCGTATGATGGACACTCTTAATGTGGCCTCCTCCCCCTCTCTGCTGACAACCAGTCAGGAGAGCAGGAAGAGAAGATCCACTATGCCTCTTGCATGCTCTCTGGTAGATGTGTCACTTAGTCCTATGCACCAGCATTTTGTTCTTAACCACACCTGCACAGAAAAATTCTCTATGCTGATCGTTTGTTCTGTCATGGTGCCAAGGAGATAAGCTTAAAGACCTTCCCAGTGCCTGGACAAAGGCACCGCAGCTGGTCCCTCACTGTGTGTGCAAGCAATGTGTGGGGAGGAGGGGAATAGCAGCAGGGACAAATAATTATTAGTTATATAAATAATGGAATTAATTAGCATCTGCTTTCTGAAACGAAGCCATACAGCAACCTGGTCCTGATGCTTAGAAAGCCAAAGACATCAAGTAACACCAGAGAGCTGCTCTGGTGAATACCATGTGCATACAGAAGATGCTTGTTCCCATACAGAAATAAGCAAATGCCAGTTCTGTTCTTTCACAAAGAAGCACAAACACTATCCATGTGTGATGCCCTGGCAATGAACTCAGGATGAAAAAGGGAGGCTCATATGTGTTAGAATAAGGGGTTTTGTGGCTAGAAGGGACCGTAGTGATCTTCTGGTTCACCCGCCTGATTAGCCCGGGCCACAAAGGTGGTAGATCTGTCCCTCTTTATTTCCAAGGCCTTGGATGCAGTGTTCTAGATGGTAAAGCTGGCTTATGCTTTCCTGATACCAGGATTCAACCTCTTTGTTTTGCATGAGCAATACGAGAACACAAGTGTATTTATATACTCTTATCTAAATGTACCTCCACGCACACACATACATTAGCGAGAGCTATCTGGATAAACACAAACCTGTGTCATGTCTCTCTGTGAATGACCCTAATTTTCTCCTAGTCCCTCCACAATTGCTGTGATTCTTGTTCTTGTCCTCTTGCTCCACACAGGGTCAAACATCCTGCATCTCATTGTCCCTTCTGTCTCTTTAATTAGTGCCCGTCCTCCCCCTTCTCCCCCTCGCTCCCTTGTCCCCCCTTCCCATCTCCTCTCGGCACTTGGTTTGCAATGCTCTATTATTTCACCTTTCACGCGTGCTGTCTCCTTCGCCCGTGCCCGTCTGACACCTCTGCCTTACACTTATCATAGAAACATAACATTTAAATACAAATAGAACAGGGAATAATTTAACCCCTATTTGCACTGGGGAAAGTGCTGAGGCTTCGTATAAACACAGCAGGGGAGATTTATAGATGGTGTATATTTATCTGACAAGATACATTTCTTCACTACTGTGGCTTACAGCCAGTTTTCCTGATTGGTGCAAGCCTCTGCAGCTGGCAGAGTGGCCAAGATGTGGGGAGACTCATTTTATGGGAACATGAGAGACCTGAGTCTGTTTAGCCTGGAGAAAAGAAGCCTCAGAGGGGGTCTTATCAACTCTTAGGAATATCTGCAGAGTGGATGTCAAACGAATGAGGACAGACTCTTCTCAGTGGTGCCCAGTGACAGGACAAGGGGCAATGGGCACAAGCTGGAACACAGCAAGTTCCACCTAAATGTGAGGGAAAACTGCTTTCTCTTCAGGGTGACAGAGCACTGGGACAGGCTGCCCAGAGAGGCTGCCTAGTCTCCTTCTCTGGAGACATTCAGAAGCCACCTGGATGTGCTTTTGTGCCACCTACTCTAGAGGAACCTGCTTTAGCATGGGAGGATTGGACTAGATGATCTCCAGAGGTCCTTTCCAACCTCAACTATTTTGTGATTGGAAAAGTCACTAAAGGAACACCTCTAAGGTCTCCATTTTGCCATTGCTATGGCCTTTCTCTCCCTACCCATCCTTCTGGGAAGAGCAGGGAATACTGGCTCACAAAATGGGGTACACTTGAGTTGAACATAATTTCCAATATTATGGGAGTGCCTCAAGTCTTAGTGCATTGAGGGCTTTGTGGTGTATCAGCAGAAACATCCTCAGCTCTTCTGGATACCACAGCATAGAGAAACAGCCATCAATGGTTATTTCCATGGGCCAGGCAGACATGATGGATTTAGGTTGTGAGGAAAGACTGATAATAGTGTGAACATTAATAAGGGAAAACAAAGAAGTGTGAAAAAGAGGCTTACACAGACACCACATTCAGCCCCTACATTGCAAGGCAGTGTCACTGCTCAGACTGCTGTTGTTAAGGGCTGCATCTACAGCCAAAGTTAACAAGGTTTCTTCACTAAAATGTAGTATTTGGGCATGAGAAAGAAACTGAAACTGTCACTTTGATGTGTGCAATAGACAGGAATTTGCACAGGTCTGTCCTGAAAAGAGCAAAGGGGAGATGCTCCAATTGATGCATGGCGACATGAAGCTTCATTGAGTAATTTATCATCATACCTGTCCCTGGACATGCTAAATAAGTTCAGTGTCTTGATTTCCCTCATAGGGAAGAGATACAGGCTGCATCTCATGGCTGCCCACCTCTGTTGTGTAAGACAGGATGATACTGCAAAGTACCTCTCCCTGTCCTCCGCCCAGTCTCTTTTCATCCTTCTCTTCTGCCCCTGGACAGTGGTATTTCTTTCCTCATTGACTATGTGTACCTTTTGCCCTGAGGCCAATGTCTTAAGGGGCCTGATCTGAACGTTGTTTACCCCTCAGTCTCACAGTCTGAAATGAGGATGATAGCATTGAGCTTGGCAGTGGACATCATGGGGGACCGAGTCTACCCAGTGTTCTGAAATCCAGATGTGGGTCCTGGGACACATAGATTTGGGATAATGTCTCTCTGAAAGAGGAGGAAGCGTGAGACTCAGTGGGGTGGGGTGGGTGGACCATGGGTGATAAGGATGGACCCTACAGACAGAGCTCAGGTTTCTGTAGGACGTAGAGTGATCTGAGCAATGGTGCAGCCAGTATTATTCTCCGTTCTCACTTGAGGACACTGGAAAAGTCTGATGAGGGAACACCTGTGGTGTTCACACATGCTCAGGCACATCCCACTGATGCCAGCACATCCTCTCTTCATTTTGTTCTGATAGTCTCATGGCCTTGTTCAGACATATTTACAAAGCAGAAGTAGTTGCCTGGTGAATGGTATGTCAGCTTTTTGTATGAGACCTGGAAGAGCAGCTCACAGGGGCACTCAGTGTGTGAGAGGCTCATACAAATCCATTAGAGGATAAACTCATTAGCTGAGACCTGGAACGTGCTGAATGGCCCCGGATGGTGGACCCTTACCTCTCCTTTCCCACCAAAGATTTGCGAGGGATGTTGTTAAAACGTGCTGCTGAGCTTCCTAGCAGGGCTGGGATGTGAAAGGTAAATGCAGCACTTTGTTAGAAGAACCTCTCAGAGAAAAAGCTTGTTAAACTAACTCATTTTTTATCAGCTGAGTGTGTGATTGTGTAGATTTCTGAGAAGGCAGATGTGACAAATGATTCCATTGACAACCGAAGGCACAGTTTTTTCAGGAGAGAGACAGTGCACTGATTTGGAGATAGGGCTGGAGGTGATGTTCAGGCATCTCTGAGCCCTATCTGGCCATGGGGGGTTCTTTCATGCCACCTTACTTGGAGTGGCTGGACCAACAGCCTCTGAGTAAGGCGGTCCTCACCCTTGGCAAAGCCTTCTCTTGTGATCTGGTAGTCACTTTGTGGACATCTCTACCAAAGCACCATATCTTCTGCCAGATAGCTCTGGGGACAGGTGTCATGACTCTTAGTGTCCTGCAGAGATGCAGAAATGGGGGTTAAAATAAAATTAAATTTAAAAAAAAATAGAATAAAATAGAACATAAAATTAAGTGGTTCCTAAAACACCTGGTTTTAGCTTTGCATAAACTAAACCAGACAAGGCAGTTTCAGGCCAGTTCCACACTAGAGAGTTTTGCTGACAGAGGAGGGATGTGATTTTTTTTTAATGATACATTTATATTAGCAAAAAGCCTGGTGAAAATACAGTTACACAGCTATAGGAGTGCTTTTGCTGATGCAGCTTATTTGAAACAGGGGAAACTGCATAAAGTACAATATAACAGATGCTTCCTCTGTGCTGGAAGTATTTACTCGACACAAACTTTCTAGGCAAAGCCTTTTGCCAGTGGTGTTCCCAGTTCATTCCCACTGCTCTGCCCTCTTCCTGTAATATCTCCCATCTTCCAGAACAGTCAGTGTCATTCCCTGGGTGTGGAGGGAGGTAATCTGGAGAACCATTAGACTTTGGACTGGGAACTTTCTCCAAGGCTTTGTCTAGCCCTAGTCTGAAAGGTGCCCCACAGAGAGCACATTCAACTTCAGTAGCTACCTCTCAAAGACTTATACCCCAGCTCTGAGAGTCTCTTTTGCAGATTAGTTTGGCCATCAACCTTACAGATGTCCAAAATATCTTCTCTTGAGGTGGGGACAACCCACACGGTCTTAGTTAGGACTTTGTGCATCATTAAAGCTTAAAATCTGGGTTGCCAGCAAAGACCCTGAAAAATCCCTTTGCTTAATAAATCCCCTCATAAAGTAGACATATTTCTTGCTTTAACATATCTATCAGAAGGCTATTCCTGTTTTCTCCCGTATCAGAAATGCACATGTACATCTCCCCAACAAATTTCTCCTACCATTTCAGCAGCCTAACTGAAGGCAACAGAACTCCTGTCTTTCTGTGGGCAGTACTACTTTTTGTCACGTGGATAATTCAGCTGCAGGATTGAAGGCTCCTAAAATCCTCACTTGATATCCTCATCCAAGGCTATAAAGTAATTTGCCAATTTTCAGGTGCATCTCAGAGAGGGGAATTTTGGTCAAACACTTGTTAAAGCAGAACAGGTTGCCTACACCAATGATTTCTCAGTGAACAAAAGTGACATAAATCACCCAAATTGTCAGCCAGAAAAGGGTTTTTGCAAACCAATGTTTTGTTCAACTTTAGGTTAACATGTGCATTAAAAATAAATATATTTTGAAAATCAAACTATTTATTTATTTATTTATTTACATATATTTATTCAAATTGGTTACATCTGCTCTGCAAACTGCTTTGAAAAATAATCTTGGTTCACACATTTACATAGTGTTTAATGAATGATAAATAAGACATTTATGAATCATGTGCAAATGGCCTGTTTACATACACTATGTAAACTATGTAAATTTCTTTTTTTTTTTCTTGATGTAATGGTATTAGTCGCTGAACATAAACCTGATCTGGAGAGACCAGTTGGTGCCCTCTAAAGTCTTTCTACCAACTCAGCAATCATTAGTCTGGTCTGTTTTCACCAACATTTTCAGAAGGTGTTTCATTCTGGACTGAAGATCCCCATATGTGGCATAAGTCCATGTATAAACAGCCTTTGTCATTCAGAATACAATTATCTACTAGCAGACCACATCCTGCTTTGACATAAAATATCACCTACTTCAGCTGTCTCAGATATTAATAGTCATATGTTAACTCTATGTTTCAAAAAACCATATATGTTTCAAGAACTTAAAACTTATTTCAAATGAACATTAAAAATGTATTAAAAAATCTCATCCAAACTTATAGACATGTGTCTGTGAGTAGGTATGAATCTAGACTGTGGCTTCCATTATATTCTGATTTAATAGAGTTTATGTTGAACAGGTTTTTTTCAGCAACTTTATTTGTATATGTTATCTTTATCCACAATTCTCTTGGAACACAATCTGAGCAATGTTGTAATTTCAGTTACTGCAAACTGACTGCAAAAATTGATCAGAAAAAGCTGGTTTGGAAGATTTGGGTGCCTGTATTTTGAGAAGTAGTTAAAGAATTCATATGCAACCAAATCCTTTTTAACCAAAGAATTATTTTTTTTTTTAATTGCTGAATTATTATTAGATGATCAAGGGGCTGGAGCACCTCTCTTATGAAGACAGGCTGAGAGAGTTGGGGTTGTTCAGCTTGGAGAAGAGAAGGCTCCAGGGAGACCTTAGAGCACCTTCCAGTGCCTGAAGGGGCTACAGGAAAGCTGGAGAGGGACTTTTGACAAGGGCATGGCGTGACAGAACAAGGAGGAGTAGTTTCAAACTGAAAGAGGGGAGATTTAGATTGGATACTATGAAGAAATTCTTTACTGTGAGGGTGGTGAGACACTGGCACAGGTTGCCCAGAGAAGCTGTGGCTGCCCCCTCCCTGGCAGTGTTCAAGGCCAGGTTGGATGCAGCTTTGAACTAGTGGAAGGTGTCCCTGCCCATGGCAGGGGGGTTTGAAACTACATGAACTTTTCAACCCAAACCATTCTGTGATTCTATGATTCTATTTTCAAGTACTCTTTGAAAGTCAGATGCTTTAAGATCTTTCTAGCCAGCCACCTGAAAAGACTAGCAGCTTCTGATATATGTCACTGCAAAGATATCACCGTTTGTTTTGCTTGTGATACTGAGCCATCTTGGCTTTCACATCCCTCCTGAAATATGGTAAGCATCTCTTTATTTTGTTCCAGAAGACAGAAAACTCTTTGTGGGCATGCTCAATAAGCAGCAGTCAGAAGATGACGTGCGCAGGCTATTCGAGGCATTTGGCAACATTGAGGAGTGCACAATCCTTCGGGGACCCGATGGTAACAGCAAAGGTAAGGTGATGACTTGCGTCAAGCTAGACCTAGTCTCAGTGTATATATAATTTTCTGGCACAACAAACTTAACAAGTAGCCACTGGGACAGCACCTTTCAGATTAAGAGGGGTCATATTTACCAAGGGAGACCATATCTTTGCTGGTCAATCTCTGCTTATGCATGAGATGAAAAAGCTGATTGCACTTAAAAACACACGCCCCCAATGAGCCATGTACAAACTACTATTGTTTGCTTAAAAGGCAGAGCCTTGCATCTGAACACAGGGCCATTATATTCACCCAAGGTGTGCTCTCCCTGTCCCGTCGAATGGGCTCATTCTTTCTTTAAACAAGGCCAAGATTGCCAGCAAATACCCTGAAAAGTCCCTTTGCTTAATAAATTCCCCCATAAAGTAGACATATTTCTTGCTTTAACATGTCTATCAGAAGGCTATTCCTGTTCTCCCCTATCAGAAATGCACATGTATCCTCCTCAGCACACTTCTCCTACCATTTCAACAGCCTAACTGAAGGCAACATAACTCCTCTCTTGACTCACTGGCTCCACCATCTTCTCTGATTATTTCTCACCCACTACCCCCAGGTCTTCCCCTTCTTCAGTAGGTCTTTGCATAGATACACACCAGCCAGTGATCATAATTGCAAGGGCTCAAGTGCTGATTTAAATGTTACACTCAGTAGACATTTACTGTTTAAAACACGGAGATGCTTCATTTCAAAACTAAATGCCTTGCCTCCTGCCACTTTTTGGCATGACTTTTTTACCTGGATAGCACAAAAGATCCTTTTCTATAACCCAGGAGTAAGAATGAAGCTTCTTTCTTGAATGTGAGGGTCATTTTTTTCCCCGTCACTCTCTAGAGAAAGTAACTTCAATTTGAATAGGAAGTCCTCTTCTCTTGACAGTATAATATGTCCATTAAATATTGATCTGCGTATAATATATCATAAAATATACTGGAATGTGCAGCACCAAGGAAGAGACCAGTCCTGCTGATGCAGTTCATATCTCACTGGATATTTTGACATGTGACAACATCAACTAGAATATTTTTGCAACAGGGAGGCAAAAAATCCAGACCACAGTGATACACTGGAGAAAGATACTGCTGTTCTATAAAATCTCTGGCAGCCAAAAAAGACTTCACACCAGCATTACAGGGCAGCTGTTTGATATAAGTCATCAAAGCTCAGCCTTTCTCATATAGCTGTCTGAAAATAAACTGTGAATACCTTCCTTCAATTGAATGGCTACCTTAGTTTCATGACACCCAAAGATGGGGGCTGCCCCACTGGAAATTGGTGGGTTAGGTTGACCTAGAAGAGCTACAACCGTCATAATAGTAGGCAATCAAGCACTCCATTCACTGATCAAATCAGTACAATGGGAAAAAGCAAAAAAAAAAAAGTCTATCTGCCTCCACCTGGAATTGTACAGAAAAAAATCTAACAACAAAGGAGTTAAACTGAGTGATAATAAAGGCAATAGTGTCTGAGATCTGTAAGAAACAGGTTCCAAAGGAGATCCAACCCACAGACTTGTATTCATACTTTCTCAATATTTTTTTTCCTTAAACAATTTCATTATAAGTCTGAATCTGAGTGGCAGCTCCCTATTGCTAACCAGTTTAATTATTAGTGTAGTCTCAGGCTTGCATTTCACTGAGCTGTTCAGGATCAATACTGAGCCTTGACAGAGTTAATATTACCAGCTTCCATTTGCTGGTGCTATTTACTGAGAATGTGAAGCTCCTAATTTACACACACACAGCTACATACACGCACACACACACACACAGAGCACTCAATCCAACAGAAAACTTCAGGCTAGTGCCCTTATCTTAGGAGACAGTCAGGCGAGCCACAACTCCCACAAAGTTATTCCCAGTCTGTAATGTTTTCCATCTGCTAGAAACCAATATGTGACACACATTGCTTGTGAGATACTTATTTTGGGTAAAACCCATAAGGCTTAAATTCTACCTAAACTGAAACTTAAGCAGACTATCTTAGTGCCAGAGAGCAATCAGCTTCCGTAGACTTCAGTCCTACCCAATCCATTACTTGAAGCCACACCAGGCATCCTCTAAGTCCTCCAAGTATCTCAGTGTAAGCACTGCTCTGGAAAAGTAGGTCTCAGCTTACAACCTGACCACCACCATAGTCCAGTCACAGCCAGAAAACTACCTGAACGTTGCCTGAAGCCATGAGTGATGTCCTGAGTCATACCTCCTGTGTGAGTTACTCAGGGGTAGGCAACAGTGTCTGGAGCAGTCAACCAGGTAGCAGAAGAGTTGGGGCTGAGGTATTTCTTTGGCTGAAGGGGGTTGCAGAGCCTATGTCTCCTAGATGTGGTGGAAGGGGAAGGTGCCTTCCTGTGCCCCTCTGGGTAAAGCTCACTACTGTGCAGCCAGGAGTCCTCAGGTGAGGAGGGGTCTGCATGGCTGCTCACTGGACAGCTTCTTTTCCAGCCCTCCCCCCGCTTTTTTTTTTCTCTATTCAGCAACTGTCTACTTCAGTAACTCAGAAAGTAAAGACTTCCCACAGCACCAAAAGTTCCACAAGAGGAGTCTTAACACCCTCTGCAATTATAACCTTAGGTCCTGACTGCAGTCTCGTTTAAGCTGACAAGACAGTCAAAGCAGTCCTTTCAGCTCTATAATCTGGAAATAAGGAAAGAAAATACGTTTGAGTGCATGTATCTTCCTGTTCAGCACAGGTTATATATCTCTCTGTGTGTCAAAGTAACTTCAAACTCCAGATCTGTACCTGTCAATGGGACACCATTTTTCTGAGGAGGGGGGCATGACTCACATCCTCAGCTCATGAGGTCCTGGAGTCAGTTCTGGTCAAAATGGGAATGAAGAAGATTAACTGCACATTTGATATTGTGTACAGAAGACATCCCATTGAACACACAAACAGAAGGGCCAAAATGTTGAGGTCTCTGCTATTGCCCTGTCTCCATATACCCGTGAAAGCTGTTTTCACTTGTTCTACTACCTCAAAAACCTTCTGGAAGCAGTAGGAGGGATCCCATTAGTATCTTAGGCATTAAATAAGATAAATGCCTGCTGCTCCCTTCATTCCCACCTTTATCCAGCTCCACTGATCCATCAGGTTCCTCATCACAGGGGTGAATTTCACCTGAAGAGAGTGAAGCTTTAAAAATGACAGCAACACTGCAGCCAAAAATCCTGCTCTAAATGCAATGGGTGACTGGAGCTGGAAAGCTTTTGTATATTTGCTAATCAGCATCTTCTTTTTAGAAGCAGAAAGCACAAAAGAATCTCTGCAAATAATTAAACACCCTAATTCTGGATTATCTCTGATTAATGAAGAGGAAGGCGCAGTATTTCAGGAGTCCAGGAAAGCTGGGCTGCGATTATGTAATAATTGATCCCTATTGTTTCCAGCCAAAGTTTATCTATCTCATTTTCTCATGATTGTCTCCTCTCAGCTCCTTATAAATTAGATCCAACTATTAGCAATAATTGTTGTGGTTTTTTCTGCAATACAGCCTGTACACAATGCTGAGGGGGGTAATGCAAAGCAGAGTGCTCCTAACTGTAAGCTGATTTCATATTTATGCATTATTTTTAGAAGGGGCTATCACTGCTTTCTTCAATCTCACTTCTCTCAGCCCGCAGTGATGATTTTGGGGATTTTGGGGGTTCATTCTTTGGAGGTGTAAGTGGGATGTTCTAAAGCTACAGTTTTCACCATGTATGGATCCATAAGGGTGTGTGGATCTTCTAAGGATGGTGCAAAGGCAATAAGGAAGAGTTCTCCTGTTGTCAGGACTGGCACACTTAAGCAGTGATCTACACCCCTTCAGGGAAACAGCTACGGCTTAGCAAATTGATTAAAAGCTCAAAAGTCTTTGGTACTAGCAAAGGAGGATGGAAGCCAGAACTACTCAGGTCTCTCCCAGTCTGTTCCAAAAACCACCTTCGCCTATGGAAATTACTATTCCTCTATCTGAGTCAGTTTCCTCGTAGCTAAAAGTGTTAGCAATACTTTCTCCCGCTGTAGTCGGGGGGACCCTTTGAAGTGCCGATCATTTCCGCACTCTAGCACATATTCATAAATGCACCTTTCTGCCCTAAAACCTTATGTAAAAGCTCAGTGTGGGATTTCTCACATGGCAATGCATGCTGGAGAAGTACTGCCTATGTTTTTTTAATGTCCAGAGTAGAACACCTACACAGGCACTGGCTCTGCAGCTATGAAAGACCAAGATTCAGATTTTGGTGGTGACAAGATGGCAGTCATCACATGTGGATCTCTCCACCCTTGCTTCTTCATCAGACATTTTTTCGTGCTTTGTCAGACCAAAGCTGCTTGGAGCCAAGACTAGCTCTGAGCAGTCTGACATGGAGCTCTATTAGTGATAGATACCTGGTGGATTTGAAATAACCTGAATGATCTTTGTACAGCTGTCCTGAGGTTGCTTGTAACAAGTACATGCAGCCTTCTGATACACAAATTACTTTTATAATTTGTGAATTTGAATTTTACACAAATCCATACTATTTCTCATAACACCAGGAGAAGTAACATTCACCGTTAAGTTCAATACACATAAAAGGAAATTCATTTTCACCCAATAAACTGTAAAATTGTACGACACTGCTGTAGGAAGCTGTGAAGGTCAAAACATATGTGGATTCAAAATGTACCTCTAAGTTTGTGTTCATCGGTGCCCATTACAAACAGTGTGGGATTACTGGTGGCAGCTTTGCCATAAGAGGTCCTCAGGCTGCTGATGATTGGACTTTGAAACCAGGGGCACATTTGCTTTTTATACTTTCTCCGCAGCTGTTCTATTGGCTAGTTCTGGTGACAGAATATTCAGCTAGATGGACATTTATGGTACTTATGCAATGTTTCTTACTTCTTTTTTCTTTTCCAGGGTGTGCATTTGTGAAATACTCTTCACATGCTGAGGCCCAAGCAGCCATCAACGCTTTGCATGGCAGCCAGACAATGCCGGTGAGTAGCTCTGTAACATGGGCAAGTGAGGATTGGTCCAGCCTTTGCTGACCTGTGACCTGATTGAGGAGGATAGATGATTTATCTATGCTCTGCAACCCATCTTCCAGGAAGGATGGATAACGGCTCAGGCATGCAGGGCCTTGGATGTGCTTAACTCATCAGTGGAAAGGCCAGGATGACACTGTTGTTTCACACAGGTGCAGAACCCCAAGGGGTGCTGTGTTCTGTCACCAGCAGTTTTGATGACCTGAAAAAAAGACATATGGTTCACAGATGCCAAAAACATTGGGTCAAACTCACCGTGAGTGTAACCTTCCAAGTTTCGGAGGGATGAATCAAGTAAAAACTTGTGTCTTAAGGCTGCTTTGTTTTCCCTCCCTAAAGAGTCCCTGCCTGTAGGTGAAGGACATAGAACTTTTTGTCAGTGTTCAACAGGGAGCAGCATGTTCATGTGATGACACTAGGAGCTAGAGACAAATCACACAGTGATGGGCGCCTCTCATTGCTACTATAAAAGTGCCTACCCTAGGCATAAATGTGGTCCCCTACATTCAACTTTTGAAAGACAGACCAACTATTGGATCTTCCAGGAAACATTTGAGGGATCATTCCACTTGGACAAATATCTAGTAATATGGGTTTTTGAGCCTGATAGTTCAGGAAAGTAGAAACTGAGATGTATTTTCTATGCAAAATTATATCTTTACACTATCACACAGACTCAGAGGAATATAAGGCATTCCACTGTCAGCAAGGAAAGACAATCTGGTCCAACATGTTTTGGTTTATTATAATAGTATATTATTTTTATTGCTAATTATTCACAGTGTAAATCATGAAAGGCTAAGAAGCATGCTGACAACTTGGAAAGGATACAGGAAAGCTCAATTAAAAATATTTAAGAGTGTAAAATTTCCCTTTCAGTAAGAGACTAATGTAAATTCATGAATTTATCCAAATAAGTTTAAAGTGGACCTGGCAGATTGTCTCTAGATCTTTGAAAGGATGAAAATGAAAAATTCTTTACAGGGGAAAAGGTTTCTAGAAGTAGCAAATCATCAAGATCTCATTTTTTGGAACCTCATCTTAGACAAATCAGTTTAAAAATGGCACATGTTTACCAATGACACTCCTGAAAATTTCTCCTTGAAGATGGGGGTCTCATTTTTTTTAAGTATTAAAATACTTTTAGGAATCTCTTCCTAAAAGATTCTTTCTAACAAAACTAGATGTTGGGCTTGATGCTGACATCCCATAGTGAAATACCTTGAGCTTCTTTCCTGAGACAGATTAAAGAGGTAATTTTAACTACTTTCTTACAAATGGTGACCCAAAGTGTTAAGGTCTATAAACTGACACCAGAATTGCAGTTTTGTATGGTGTGGTTCCACAAAAAGGTCTAATGAAAAGTCAATCTCTGCCCCAAAAATCTTGCAAACTCATGTGACAGAGGTGAGAGAAAGACAGGGGAAAACAAACAAAACCCAAGGAGAGATGAAGATTTTATCTAGATCTAGTAT
>VZRW01003778.1:199957-215224 GCA_013398125.1 Aegotheles bennettii | reverse complement strand
CCTGACATCCTGTGATTCTGTGGGTGTCATGGGAGGATGACAGATAAGCACCCGGGTGCAGTCAGGGATGTGCCTCAATCCTGCAGGAAGGAAGAAGAGTTGATGGATAACTTCTGAATCCCTGAGCAGACATCAAGTGATAGTTCTTGTTGTCTCCCTGCCTCTGTGTCTCTGAGTGCTTTAACTGCAGTGTTCAGCCTCTCCAGTCACTCCTTCCTTCCTAA
Organism: Aegotheles bennettii; assembly: GCA_013398125.1. Lineage (NCBI taxonomy): Eukaryota > Metazoa > Chordata > Aves > Caprimulgiformes > Aegothelidae > Aegotheles > Aegotheles bennettii. The sequence continues at coordinate 215,000 of VZRW01003778.1, read as the reverse complement.
CTTTGCAGCTCCAGCATCTTAACTTCTAACATTGCTCTTTGGTTGGCATCCTCCTGGCTACTGTAAAACATGAGGGTTCTCTGGCAGCGTGAGGATCTTGTGAGTGGTTTCATTCTAATAATAACGTCGGTGCCCTGGTGATTTCTGCAGTGTGTGTTTAGATAACAGAACCTGATTATCCCCTATAAACCACCCGTGTGTGGCCCTGTGAGATGCTGACCTGCTGCCACCCGTGGCCACCGAATCCTTTACCTCTGCCTCAAGTCTCTCGTGCACCAGAATGTTCTGTGCTTGCACCTGCATGCCTGGCTTGGTTGGCATTCCCTGTTCTCCCCAAGCGTGTTACTCTGTTCAGCCTGATGTTCTCCGGACCAGGAAGATGCACCGTGACACAAACCACATTTTCACTTCATAGAATCATAGAATCATTATGGTTGGAAGGGACCTCCAGGGTCATCAAGTCCAACCTTTATCCCATCATATTCCTGACCATCAGACCATGGCCTCAAGTGCCTCATCAACCCATTTTTTGAAGCCCCCCAGGGACGGTGACTCCACCACCTCCCTGGGCAGCCCATTCTAGTGCCCAACCACCCTCTCAGTAAAGAACTTCTTCCTAATCTCCAACCTAAACTTCCCCTGATGGAACTTGAGGCCATTTCCTCTCATCCTGTCATCAGCAACTGGGGAGAAGAGACCAACACCAGCCTCACTACAACCTCCTTTTAGTGGGTGGTTCCTGTGCTCTCCACGCTGTGGGAGAGGCAGAGAGGAACCCTCTGCAGGGACTGGAGCTGCTCAGAGGGAAGCTCTGCCTGGAAGCTGCTCAACAATCCCATCTTTCTGCTGGAGCTCTTGCCTGGAGCTCTTGTTTCTCGACCCTTTGCTTCCTCTTCCTTCCCTTCCGTGGTGCAGGAAGCGCCTGGTTGGATGAATGGGGTTTGTAGAGCATTGTTGGGATTGTGGAGCATCCCCCTCAGCAAGGATGCAGCATTCAAAACTCCGGAGTCCCAATTAAACACGTGGGACCAGCCCTCAGAGAGCTGGCTAGAAAACTTCAGCATTGTATAATTTTTAGGAAAAGGAAATAAACTTCCTGTTTCCCAGGCAGCTCTATTAATAACTCATTCTTTTTTCTGCCCCATCCTTAGCTAATAATGGCACCTCGGTGCTCGGGGTGACTGATGGGAAGTCATGCTCCAGAAAAGTGCTCAGGCATCAAGATGAAAACCTTTTAGATGTATTGGGCACAGTGTTTGGAGCCCGAGTTAGGCATAAATCACCCGGATTATCGTGATCAGTAAATTGCTTCGTGGCTCTGGTGGCATTTTATTTTTCCTTCCAGTACGTTTGATATGGGAGTTGCCTTGTAAAGTTTGGGAGACAGATGGAGAAAATATTAGGCTGGTAATGGGAGGTTATTGCCCATGTGAGCTGCGAGCTGCTAATCTCTCTGCGTCAGTAGGGCAAAAGTCCTTGTGGTAACAATGATGGTTTTGGTCTGCAGCTTGAAAAGAAAATGAGCAATATTTTGGCTCCTTCAATTCTCGGGAGTTCTTGCTGAGATAAAACCCTTTGTAGCATTCTTGGAAAATTGCTGCCTTCTGTCTTAGAGGTGGCCTTCTGGGGAGGGGGGGGGAGAAGGGATTGTCCTCAGATGTCCTTTGAGGTGGAATTTGCTTATGTAAATGGTGCTTTTTTTTTAAGCAGTGCTGTTATCTTTAAACCATTTGAGAAGCACAGCGTGCCGGATCAGCGAGCCTCTGAGGAGACACTGGGGAGTGTGGAGCAATCCACAGGCTTCGCTTTGCCTGAGCAGTGAAGTGATAACCACGTGAAGAAGCTTCCTTGTTCCTCTGTGTACAGGGATAGGAAATTAGGAAATTGCATCTGGCTTTGGAATTGTTCATCTCCTGTTACTGCTACTCTCTGACTTCCCTCAGAGGAATATTTACACAGACCTCCGGAACTGGGAACATGCACTTAATGAACGTGTGGGTAGTTGAACCAGAACTGTGTTTTCTACTCTGTGTCTGGAGGTGTTGTGCTGGTGAAGGGCTGTGCACTGGTGGTGTTTGTGTGCTTGCTAATGTAACTGTTTTCCTGCTGATCCCAGTTAACTGCAGGGCTACAGTGCTGTTCTAAGACCTCGTCTCTGCTGCTGGAGTTCCAGACAGTTTGAACTGGGGGAATTCATCCCAGGTGCCCAGAGACAGGCTGACATGGTAGACTTTGTCTGCAGCTGCCTCTTCTGTGGTGGTGCTGAGCATCTTCTGGTGGACTAATCCTGTCAGCTTTAAGAACCAAAGCAAACATAACCCTGTCTCTTCTCAGTTACAAGTGTCTGGTTGCCTCTGCTATATGGTGGTGTCCTCCTCGGCCTTGTGATGCTTTCTTCTCCCGAGTTCATAGATGTGACTCCCTGTTGCTGCCCTGGTATCAGCTTCCCCATATGAAACTCCATCAGCTTCCACTCTGCAGAAATCTCATGCTTGCTTTCATCACCTCTTTCTTTGCCTGGCGTCTCCTCTTTGATCTCCAAGTTGTGGCTGTCCCAGCTCCCACCCCAGTTCTGGTGTGTACCCAGGAAGTGTAACTGCACTGCTGCAGCTGGGCTCTGCAGCTTCTGTTTGCTTCAGGCCTCTCCTCTGAATGCCTTTGCCCTCTAAGTGTGTGTATCAGACCCTTCCAGCTGTGGGACAATGCTGTCTCCCTGCTGTTCTGGGGTAGTTGATCATTTAGCTCTTTTGCAAGTGGCTCCGTGGATGGATTGAGAAACTCCTTCTATTGTAGCAGTCACAACCATGAAACAGTTTAATCTGAGTTCTGATCAATACTTTATCTTCTGTTGTGATGTAATTTAATTCTTCCTTTCAGGCTTTTTATTTCTCTAACGATTTTTTCTCTCCAAGACTTTTGAATACTCTGGATTATACTGTGTATAATGCACTAAAATCAGTACCTGTAAGGGGCAGAGGAGCCAGGGAATATTTTCTGTGTGATGTTTTCACCTGTTTTCCATTCACAATCACCTGGAAAAGGAGGACTTGAGCTTTTATTGTGTTACAGAAGTCTGTTTATGATCAAAAGAGCAAAATTCTAATGCTATTCTGTAATCTAGACTGAATTCTCTCCCCAAACCTATACACATTGAGACACAACTTTGTGGTTTGTGTCTCTTGAATCCTGCTGGGGCAGTTGTGGAGCTTCAGCCAGTAATTCATCACGAAGGGTTGAGCAACACACGGTCGTATCCAACAAGTGAAGCAGTGTTACAGTTTGAAGTTGTAGTTGATATTCCCTTCCCTCTGTTGAAAGGCATCTGCCAACAGCTTCCCAATCACCCATCTCCTGACTAATCCCAAAGGACAAACGTGGGTACCCAGAACCAGTTTAACACAAGATGAAACTGCTTCTAAGAACAACGACTCCATGCATTTGAATACAATGTGCATTAAAATAGCAAGCAAAAAAGATGCTATTTGCTGGGTCTGTGGGCAGCAGAGCCTGTTCCTGATCTTCATAAGCTATGAAGTGTGTGGTTTGGTGAAGGCCCTGTTCTCACGTGGAAACCTGGTGCAAGAGCAGAACTGTAGGTCAATGATTTAGTTGTAGATAAAGCCTTTAAATCTGTGATAAGTGGATGAGTTGGTGTGAATTCAGTGTTCTGTTACCTTCTCTGATTTAGGCACAGATGAACTCTTTGTAATCAGTCAAACGAGTTGCTGACAGCTGCTGCGAAGGCTTTGAGAAGAAATAGAAGGGCTGACTTTGGCATGAGCAAACTTCTCAGCGCCGTGTCGGTTATTAATAGACTTGGCCAGCAGCTTCCTAAAGTGAGAGCTTTGCTGGGCTGGGGGGTGTGCACTGGGACAGGGGATGCCAGGGAGAATGGGCTGGCACCCTAGCTGTCTGTGTCTGCTGCTGCTGGGACCCATGGGTTGCTGGAGACTGGGGAATCTCACTCTGTAATGGTGAAAGCCTTTGCTCAGACTTGGTCTTTGGTCCTCAGACGTGCCTTAGTGTGATTAATGCACTAAACTGGCAGTGTGTGTCCACACCATCTTCAAAGGGAAGCAAGATTTTGGTTGCAAATACATCCAAGAGACACTCACTCTTGTGTAAGTTCACCTTGCTGTATAAACAAACACTTGTGGATTGGGCAAGTGTTGCTTTGTGTTCGTGTAGGCACAGGACTGGGTATATAACTGGAGAGATGCAATCTTGCAACGTTCGTAGAATCATCGAGGTTGGAAGAGACCTTCAAGATGGTCCAGTCCAACCTCCTGCCTACATCACCTCTCTCCTGGGATCGTTTCTCGTCCCACTGTGCAGCAAACTGGAGAAGCCTGGTGGCTCTCAGGTTTAGGTGGGACCGTTGTCCTGTTTGCAGGGTGGTGATGAGCGAAGGATGCTGGCTGACCTTTGCGAGGCAGCGATGAAACTTTGCCTTGCATATCAATTTTAAACATGGATGTGAGAGTCTCTTGCAGAAGGGCACCCTGCCTGTCACTGCAGTGTTATGTTTCCTGCAGCATGGTGTGAATTCTGAACTCTGCAGTGAGGTGAATTCCTGTAGGATCCCCAGAGCCTCGGAGAAATGAAGTGGCAAAACTGATCCAAAGCCACTGATTGTGCCTGTGTAGAACACGCAGTGGGGTTTTGATCTTTCACCACGTGTTCTGTGGGATGTCATTTAGTGACCAGGGCTGGATGCCTTGGTAAGTAGTGGAAAATGTCCCCTTATCCTCATCTCTGTTGGATTATCAGTCAGATTACTGAGGGAAGGACAGGTAAAAAAAAAAAGCCAGAACTTCAGTATACTTATTGTTTGTTAATTTTTTTAAGAAGAAACAAAACCAGTGATGAATCTGGCTGAATGTTGAGCAGAACCCTTAGATGGTTGATAAGTGTTAATAAGATGACATCAAAGCTGTAATAAGGACTTGGTCTCCTGTTTGAGAGCCCTACAAAACAGTGATGCTGCATTTCTGCACACATTATAACACGATACGGTGCTGGCAGGAGGAGGAGGGGGAGAGGGAGGGATTCTTTTTTTTCTTTCAGACCTACTTGTGGCAAATGGTAAATGAGTCTTTGTTCTTGTTCATGTCCTGTTACTATATTTGTCCCTCCGAATGTGGGACATGAGCACACTTTAATGATGCCCCAGACTTTGTCTCGGGTGGAGGAGCTGTGATAGCCAGTGTTGGTGGAGGATCACAACGCAGATGTCTTCATGTTTTTGAAGTTGCGTGCGGCGAGCTGCAGGGGAGTTCCTGGCAGTTGGAATGGCTTACAGTGGAGAACTCTGCTGTAAGAGAAATTGTTGGAATTTTTAGGTCATGAGTTGCTTGGAAAGGCGAAGCTGTTTGGTATGTGAACCTACATCCTTCAGCCCAAGGAGAAGAGGGGCCGTGTGAGAGCCAGCCCAGGTCCGCGCTGCTGCAGGGCCATCATCTCTCACTTGCTGCTTTCCTGTTAACTTCCTGGTGCAGCGAGGAGCTGGCTGGCTGATTTCTGAGTCCTGAGGATGCCCTTCTCTTGGTCAATCCCCAGTTCTTCATGTGATACGATGCGACCTTGGTGGAACTCGCTGTGCTTCCCATCCCTGGCCAATCCCATCCCTGGCCAGCTCTCTCTGTATCTGGCACTGGTTGCCTTAATACATCAACTGGAGCAGCTAATCACTGGTGCCAGGGTTCCTATAGCGAGGTGACCTAGGTTTCTTTGTCGTGTTCACCAAACTGTGCTTTGTCACCTTAATATATTGACATAGCTGAATGTCACTATTCAGTTTAATTATTTAAGCAGCAGTGGCCCAGAGGTTTAGGTTTTATGGCGTGGTGCAGGAAGGGCTGAGCAGGGTTAACTCTGGCTTTCTTAGCAGTGGGAAGTACTTATATTTTCTTTTTCCAGGAATCACGTTTGAACAGATAAGAGGTAACTGAAGGAGTCATGGTGGCCTGTCCAGGCTGGCTGCTATCTCTGGGTGGCACACGTGTCGAGGTGCTTCCAGGAGAGCTCCCGAAAGAGATGATGAGTCACCGCTTGATTCTCCTGGAGTCATCTCAGGAACCAGAGACGACGGTGGCAGCTCTTCCTGTGCCAGAGGAGGAGAAGGGTCATTGCTCCCAGCACAGCTCCCTTCCCTCTGCTCGCCTTTCTTTTCACCCTTCCTCTCACATTTTTTACGTGTTAGCTAATTCTCTGGTGACCAGGCTCACGTTCTTCCTGGCTAACGTTGTGCTCAAAGTCTTCTAGAAGCCATCCTAAAGCAAGCAGTCTGAGCCTGAGTTTCTGCCTGATACTACCAGGCTGGAAAGGGCACGTGTCTGTTGGAAAACTGGAGTTTCAGACTCAGCAGGTACTGCACGATGTGGCTGAAGGGGGTACAAGACACCTTGGGTTTGTGGCTTAAAACAGAACCTCCCTCTGACAGCTTGCAGCACTGAGGAAATACTGTTTTGATTAAGCAAAACACGTCACTCGTGCTCTTTCCTTTCTCCTTTGTCTCCGTTTGGGTAGGTTAATGACTTTAGTGTCAGCTTCTCCTCCAGCTATCTGATGGCTGCCTGTTTTGGTGCTGTAGGACTCCAAGGTCAGCTCCCAGAGGCGCCGTGGGTCCCCAGGGACTGGTGTGCTGGCCGTGAGCCATCCTTCAGATCAGCCCTGCTGCTGCCTTTAAAATCCTGGGCTTGGATCACGGCAACAGCTGGACCTGTCTTCTGATGAAGCCTGGGTTGGGAAAGCTGTTCCACCGTGGCCTAGGTGTTGGTTAATGATTTCCAGAAGAAGTGAGGTTTTGTTCCTGGTCTGTTCCTCTGTGCCCCTGCTCGGGCTGGACTCGTGGTATTTATTGCATCTTTTCTTATGTGTGAGTGATTGGCTTCATGGTGGTGGTGCTAGGTTAATACTTTCCTACAGATTCCCTGTAGGAGAGCAGTTCTCTTGCCTCTGGCTATAATCATCTCACCATTACTGGGTTTATTATTCTGACCTAATAAAATTCCCCACTTGGTAAAAGAAATGCTTTTTTTTTCCCCTAAATATGATTAGAAAAGCCTGTGTGTTCTGGAGGAGCTGTGTGGATTAGTGTGGTGGCAGAATTCCTCTGTGGTTTTCTCTAGTGAGGACAAAGGCTAAGGAAGCATTGCTCAGTTTCTGCTTTGATTGAGCCCTGAGCATGTAATTTCTCGCACAGATGATTATTTTACTATGGAATCTCTGCATGAACAGAGGAGGATGGGGTCCCTGCCGTGTGCACACCACTGGAGCTAATACTCTGCAGGGAAACTGTAAGCAGTAGTGTTGGGGAGCATCAGCTGGTTTAATGAGTAGCAGCCCAGGATTAAGTGACTGCTGAGGACAAATCCGAAGTCCCACTCGGGTGCTTTTGCCTTGTGGCTTTGTGTGTGGTGGGGCTGGTCTGTCCGTCACTGCCGCAGGCAGCCCGGGTGCCCTTCCCGCAGGCAGTCACGCTTGGTTTTGGACCCCATCCATGAGGAGCCTCGGGTGGTTACCCCAGCAGAAACCTCTGGCATTTTTGGTTGGGTTCATGAGGTTGTCAGAGGAGCATGGGAGCAAGGTAAGTGCAGAGCTGGTGTGGGTGTGCAAGACGACCTCTTTGAGTGGCAGAAAGCTTCGCATCAGTTCACTGCTTCTTGTGAAATGACAGCCTCGGGCTGATGGAAGCTGGTTTTGAAGAGCTGTGCCCAGTTCAGAAAATCTGCTTTGTTCCTCCTGACTTGAGAGCGTTAGAAGCTTTCGAATGTCATCTCAAAGGATCCGAATCACTGCCTTTTAGAAAGCAGTTTAACTTCAGTGCTTGTGCTTGTGATGACTGGCAGCAGCTCAAGGTAATTGAGGCATGACAAGAATGCCTCAGTTCTCATCCCTGTCCTGGAGCCTGGGCTCTTGGTGCATCCCAACCAGAACTGGGCTGTGCTGTTCCTCAGAGAGGGACAGGGCTTTCTCACACCCTCACCCCAGTGTTACGTTTTTCATAGAATCACAGAACATGCCGAGTTGGAAGGGACCCTCCGGCATCATCGAGTCCAACTCCTGTCCCTGTGCATGACAAGTTTTTTCTGTTTTGTTATTTTTTCTGTATGTGCCAAGTTCTAAGGTAAAAAACTCGGTTGCATATGGTATGTAGACCTTATGATTAAACATCATTTTTTTCTACTTCAGTAATTCCCAAGCCTATTTGCAGAAGAATTCTTTTTTTAGATGCCTTCTATGTACTTGCCCCTCACTTTTTCCATTACTCAGGTTGGTTAAAGGAATTCAACACGAGCAAGTTCCCAAGTATGAGGATTCATGTTCTCCTCTCAAATTGATTAGCAAACTGGCTGCTGAATGTCTGCAGTCCTCCCCAGGTTTTGGGTTGTATTTTTGTACCTCCTACCTGTAAAACAAAAGTTTCCTGCAGTCTGTTGCTCTCAAAAGTTAAAAGCTGAAAGCAGAGGTCTTCTGTTTGCCAGGACCTCGCTGTGCTGCTGTGGGAAGGGGTCCTTGGCTGATGGGAGCTGTGGTCTGTGCTATATCTCAGTGTTAAAAACCCAAGCTGTTCTCTCCTGGGCAACTCGTGCTGCTCTGGAAAGCGAGGCCTGCAGTGCCCTCTGTAGCTGCAAAAGGCAGGTGAGAATTTAGGATAAAAATGAAGTTGTTAGTAGTTTAAAAAGGAAAATGAGCCCTAACTATCTGTATCCTGCCAAGCGTGGGTTCCACCAAGGTGTGCTGGTGTTCCTGGTGGGGCCCTGGTGGGCCCCATGGTCCTGACCTCGCAGCCAGGGCCATGAGCAGTCGCTGCTGGGGTGGCAGAGGGAAACGTGGTGGTTCTTGTGGGAATTCAGGGCATGTTTTGTGCTTAAATATCAATATATAGGTGTAGTCCTGCTCTGGCTGATCCTACCCTGGCCCGTGCAGTTAGAGAACTGCTTGAACAGGGAACTGCTTGAGAGAGTCCAGCGCAGAGCCACAGAGATGATGGAGTGGAACATCTCCCTGATGAGGAGAGGCTGAGGGAGCTGGGGCTCTTCAGCTTGGAGGAGACTGAGGGGTGACCTCATTAATGTTATAAATGTGTAAGGGTGAGGGTCAGGAGGATGGAGCCAGGCTCTTCTCAGGGATGTCAGTGATAGGACAAGGGGGAATGGGTGTGAGTTGGAACACGGGACGTTCCAGGTGAACATAAGGAAGAACTTTGTCACTGGAAGGTGACAGAGCCCTGGACCAGGCTGCCCAGAGAGGCTGTGGAGTCTCCTTCTCTGGAGACATTCAAACCCCGCCTGGATGTGTTCCTGTGTGCCCAGCTCTGGGTGACCCTGCTCTGGCAGGGGGGTTGGACTGGGGGAGCTTTTGGGGTCCCTTCCAACCTCTGACACTCTGTGATTCTGTGGAGGCTCCTCCAGCAGGATCTGGCCCATTTGATTGCCGAGAGTTTAACCACAGGGGGTTGGGTCTCACATAGCTGGGAATGCCGTGTGAGCGTGTGGCTGTGCTGTGCTGAAAGGCACAGGCAGGAGCACAATGCAGCACCAAAGAGCCTTTGTAATGACGGGTGGGACTGTAATGGACCAGGGAGAGCGGGTGAACTTAGAGGTTAATTCAGCCATGGCTGGGAAAAGCCGGCTTCTCTCCGGAGAACCATCTGCTGCTCTAACAAAGAGCTGCAGCCAAAGCTGCTGAGCCCCGGGATGGGTGCACACACACCTCGGACAATCCCGTGCTGCTGAGCTGCTGCGGGTGCCACCCGTGCTCGGGATGGGCCGGGCAGCGCGTTCCGCTGCGGGGTGCCCGCGGCACCGGGGCGCGCTCCCGGCCGGCTGCGCGCGCTGCCGTGCTCCGGAGCACCGCAGTGTTGGGATCCAGGATTGGCTGGGCACTGCTGCAGTGGGGACGCAGCCTGGGATGCTCAGCCTCGCCGCTCCTCGGATGTGCCGCTGGGATGAGCCGGGACGCGCGGGTTAATTGCCAGCTCTGAGGAGCTTCTCTCACAGAGGTTCATTTTTAACTTTCCTCCGAAGCGCAGCGGCTCGGCTTCCCCCTCCGAGCGGTCTCCAAAGCTCAGCGTCTCAGTTTCTCCGTGCCAGGGGTCTTGGGCTTTGTCTGTTGCCATCAGATTTCCGAGGCTGTGGTACAATGAGCTGCTTGTCAGGCCAGGCACGACTGCAGTAGCAGCAATTTCAAAGGGCAGGAAGCGTCGGCAGGAGTGGTCTGTAAAGAATCCGAGCCCGTGGAGTCGCTGGGTCGAACCTCCCGCTGGCTGACGTGCCGATTCCCGTCTCCAGGGTGCTTGGTAGTGCAGTCACATCATCCCTGGCAGCTCCTGGGTTCTCAGGGCTCCCCTGCCTGGGACGCTGGTGGGAGCAGTGATGCTGCAGACCCTTTGGCGTTTTCTGTCTAGCTTCCTTCCCAGGGCCACGTGCCAAGGTCCTGCAGATGGAAAAGAGGATGAGGCCAGAGACACCGCCCCACTTCCAGGCCTCGGGGAGAAAGGGCCAAAGATGTTGGGGAAGCCACAGGACAGAGGGACTGATCCCACTGAAAGGAGACCAACTATCCTACTGGTGGTTGGACCCGCAGAGCACTTTCCAAAGGTAACGGGACATCCAGGGGCAGCCAAGTGCGGGGTCTGCCGGGAGCAGGGGTGTTGCAGGAGAAGTGGGCGAGTAGCTGGGGTGTGTGTGTGTGTGTGTGTATTTGGGGAAGGGGGAGGAGGAGAAGGGAGAAGAGTCCAGTGTGTGTGGTTGATAGAAGGGAAATGTGGGGGGAGCAGGGGAGTGACTGTGAAGAGAGGTGGCCGGACCTCAAAAGAGGCAAAAATGCTGCTTAGGGGCAAGGGGGTGTGTGAGGGGTCTCAAAGGTTCCTGGGCAGCTTGTGAGAAGCATGACTGAGGGCAGGGAATTACAATGCAGGCTAGTGGTGAGTCCCACCCCTGCACTGGAGACCGGCAAAGGATCAGATGGATCCTAAAATGTTCCCGAGTCAGCCTCTGGTAATTTGGCAAGGCTCTGGGAAAAGCCAGCGTGTTCTGAGCAAATGAGTAACTGGCTGCATTATCTGAATGGCAGAGCCCGGAAGAGAGGAAAGCCTGTCCCTGGGGAGCGGGTGGCACAGGGGAGAGACTGGGATCTGTGTGAGGGTGGGGAGTTCCCGGGGGGTGGGAGAGCGGGGAGGTGGTGGGTGCACACAATTGGTGGAGAATAAATGGTGAGGCTTTGTCTGGGGGGAGGCGAACAAAAGCTGCTCAGTTTAGTGCCTGGGCTCCTAGCACGGTGCTGGCTGCCTGCAATTCTGGTTTGGTTTTGGTGGGGAGGGAATGCTGTCTGTCTCTCCTGAGGATGCTGCAGTCAGCTCTGGCTACATGTGGTTTCAGACCAAGGGTGTGACCTGGGATTAGGGGAGAAGAAGTGGGGCATAACCCCTGTGAGCTGTGGGAGCCTGGGATGATACTGGAGGGCTGCAGCAGGGCAGGGGTGTGTGGCTTGCAGGATCCAGTTTGACTGGGAATTGGGAGTGGTTGTTGCTGTGAGCTTTCTCTCTAAAATGGGGGCCGGGCACGTTCAGGTTGTAGAGGGGATGGATCTCCTTTCTGCTGCCGTTCTGAATGGGAACAGGCAGGGTGGCGTTTGGCATTCTGGGGAGCAGAAGCCACTCCCTGCTTGAATCGGGCTGAAAAATCTGCAGGGACTTTTGCCTTCATCGCTCCTGTTAGCAGTGTGAACCCTCTTCAAAAAGAGGAGCATGCGCATTTTGAGAAGAGGAGGACTTCTGTGCACAGAGGTTGAAGAAGGACAGAGGCTCAGAGTGAAGGAGGTTGTGATGCAAACCTTGAAAGCGCGGGGCTGAAAATCTCTGGTGTCTTCCAGGGAACAATGGTCCCTCAGTCAGGGAGAGTCCATCTGTTCACACCTGCAAATGAAGCTTTCTCTGAGAGCTGATACCAATCTCCTCCTTCCCCTGTGACCCTGAGAAGTTTTGCTGCATGGGAACCCTCAATTTGGCTGATGGAGAAATACCTGGAGGATGAGGATGTGGCAAAATGGAGTTGTTGGAGCTTAGGAAGTAACTGCTGCCCATCTGCTGGGAGGCTGTGACTGTGTAATTTTAGCCTGCCCTGATTGTGAAGTGAAAAGCAGTGTAAAGCTCTTCTGTTGAGGATTATGCAGATATGTTTTACCTTGCAGTTGGGGCTGGCTAATGCTGCGTCCAGCCGTCGCGGCCCCGCTGATGGGCAGCAGCTTGTTAAGCTGCAATGACTTGTTTGTGTTTGATCAGATATCTGTGCTCTAATTACCTGTCTGAAGGAGAAGTGTTGCAAAAAGTCTTGTAGAGCCTTAGGGATAGATTATAAACCACTGAGCAAACAGTATTATTTGGTGTTTACAGAAATTGTGGGGGACACACGGGTTTTGCTGTCTGTGACCTTGGGAGACCATTCTCTTGACTGGGATGCCACTCTGTGTTGTAAAACACCCATAACTACATACCTGCTGTAAACACAAAATATCACACCTGAGAATTGGGTTGCTATAAGGAATTTGCATGTATCCATAAATTTGACCAGAGGTGTTTCCTAGCCCTGGCGTTGCAGCTGTTGTGTTTCTGCTCAGGTCCTTGCTCGAAGGTGATGTTCTCAACACTGCAAATTCTGCAAACACGGGAGAAAATCCTGATTGGGAATGTGATGTGTTGGCCCCTGGGTGTGTGTACACGGCGGAGAGGGATGATCTGCCCCTGATGTCACCATCTGGACTTGTAACTTTGGATCTGTGTTGTCAGGGAACAGGTCACCTCTCCTGATTACCCTTATGTCACACACTGTGTTGTGCTGTCTGCCTTCCCCTGTCTCTATCCTTCCTCTTGGCTGCCTGCAGCTCTTTACTCTGCTGGGGTCTCTTCAATGATTAACTCCCCTCCTCCGTACAGTCGACACTTTGTGCTTTGTGAGGACTTTCTGTACTGTACAATTAATTATAAGCTAGTTTCCAGAAATTAAACAAACACCGAGTCAGCAGGACCTAGTGAAGACTTGGAGCAGTAGTGGTTCTCTCTGGCCCACGGTGTTCTCACCCAGGGAACTGTTTTGCCTGCGAAGGAGGATGTTGGTTATGTGACTGTGACGCTCGCTGCCACTTGGTATTTTTAGAGACATTTTTTTTTAGCAAAGTAAATTCAAAATTTAAACAGCGTACTTGCCTGCTCCTTGTATGGCTGCATCCTCCCGTCCTTTGGGAGGTCCCTTCTGGAGCTGATGTAGTAAATCGGTGATGAAGCAGATGCCTGGAGGAGCACAAATGACTTGGAAAGGTTGGCGTTGGGGTGGCAGGGTGCTGGAACTGGTAACTCGTACAGCAGTTAAATAAGAACCAAGCACTATAAATAAAACATACAGTGAGTTTGCATCTTTCTTGACGGCAAGAGAAGCGATCCTGCTGTAGGAGGAAGATGGACCCCCCTGGTGCTCCCTTCAGCAGAGGAGGGTGTTAGCTAGGCTGGCTTCCTGAACCAGGAATGTGTAGGTCCAGCTTTGGCTCCGTTGGCAGAATCAGTGGATGGAAGAAGTATCAGGGAGGGGTAACTTGAAAGGACTGACTTTATTTGGAGCACTGTGCCCTGTCCTTGGTTTGCTCAAGAATAGCAGGGGCTAACGAGGCACGTACTGTCCATGGTCACCTCTGTACCCTGGGGCCTGGGGGAGCAGGACCAGCTGCCCACACTGACCCTGTACTTGTGCTCGAGCAGCATTGATCCCTGCTCCTTTGAAGAATTATCTTGCTTTTGAGTACTCCTGGGTTTACCAGGATTGTTTTGGGTGAAATCTAAATACTTGTTAATGCTTGTTCAAACTTCCTTTGTCGCTATAACCAGAATTGCTGGTATAAACTTCATTCCTAATCTGTCTCTCCTTCTTAGCTCGCTGTCCTGTAATTAATACCCTGCTTAAAATCAGCTTTCTTAGCCTCATTACCTTTCTCCTTTCCTCTGACGTAGGGCTTTTATTCCCAAAATGTGCAGATTTTGCCTTTTGTCTCTAGCTGCCAACTCTAGGCAGAGTTTATGGGGAAGATCTGCATCATGTTGGCATGGCAACTGAGCTGCCAAGCAGCTAGAACAGGGATGCTTGGCAACTCGTGGGAAGGCCTAACGCAGGATCTTAAGGCTTGGTGGGGCAAAGCTGAGTTGTGTTTGTTCTCTTTTCTCCCTGGAGCTGGGTGGGAGCTGCTCACCTTGGCTGGGGTGGTGTGTGGCATTGGGGTGCTGCTCGGTGGACAGGCTGGGCTGTGCCACTGGCGTGCACACAGTGACCTGCTGTAGCTGGTCTTTAAGAGGATATGGAGCCCCTGAGAAGATCCTGCTTTGGCGTGGAGAGATGTCAGCAGGGAGTAAGTTAAGCCTGGTTAGGTAACGTGGCAGCAGTGCCGTGGTAGGTGAGGTAATGGGGAGGGCATAGGAACGGGTGTAGGTCAGGATTCTCAAGGGTACCGAACGGCTGCGAGTTGTGATCTATTAAGCTTTAGAGAAAAAAAAAATAAATCCTTGAAATAAAGCCCCAGATTAAATATTCCCAATTTGTGTGATTGACATGCAGCTCCACAAGCAGCTCACGACAGACCTTGGCTTTTCTTTAGGGAACAAAACACCGCGGTAAAGATGTGAGGGCCCCTTGTGCGTTAGGATCCGCGGAGGGGAGCTGGACTTTGCACTGGCCATGCAGTCTGGTTAAACAGAGCAAACACAAGAAAATGTTGCTGTGTCCGCAGTGGGAAGCTGTTAGCTGGGCTGGCTCAAACCAGTTTAGCAAACATGCTGTGTTATCTTGAGTGCAGCAGGGTTACGGTGTTTTGGTTGTTGGCTGTGGGTTTCTGCATCTTCCTTGTGTGATAGCTTCTCTTTGACAAACATCACAGCATGTCAGGGGTTGGAAGGGACCTCGGAAGCTCACCCAGTCCAACCCCCCTGCCAGAGCAGGAGCACCCAGAGCAGGGCACATGGGGATGCATCCAGGCAGGGTTTGAATGTCTCCAGAGAAGA
>VZRW01003778.1:21207-199895 GCA_013398125.1 Aegotheles bennettii | reverse complement strand
CCTCCTGACCCTCGCCCTTTCTATATTGATAAACATCAATGAGGTCACCCCTCATCTCCTCTTCTCCAAGCTGAAGAGCCCCAGCTCCCTCAGCCCCTTCTCATAAGGGAGATGTTCCACTCCCTTTGTCATCTCTGTGGCTCTGTGCTGGACTCTCCCAAGCAGTTCCCTGTCCTTCTTGAACTGAGGGGTGCAGAAGACTGTAATTTTATTTTAAAATTCCTGTTAGCAGTCAATGATCTTGCACTGAGCAGCATCGTTACCTGCTGCTCTTTGGTACTCTCCCTGTTGCAGTCGGTGTCACCCCATGCATCAAACCCCTCGGTGCTCAGAAGCCTGTAATTATATCTGCATTAAATGATGGATGTGCCATGCTCCCTCTTTGGCCTGGCCTGCTCCTGCTGGCAGCTCGGGAACAAAAAAAAAGTGATTAAATTGTAAATGGTAGAAACTGGAAAATGTTGTTCTGCTCTGGCTACTTCTCATGAGAGTGCAAATCTGACTGCAAAGCCTGCTTGTTCTTGGAAGAGGAGACAGAACGATTGAGCTGGCGTAACTGCTGTGTGGATGCTTTGAAGCAACTGGGTTGGTTCTGAAGCCTGCCCTTGATTTCAGTGGTTTTCTGGGTGTTTGGCACAATAACAAACCTTCTCCACAGGCCTTTTTGGTTCCTGGATTAGTGACTCCTGCGTGCTGCAGAGGAGAGGTCTTGATGTGCAGGGGTTGCCTGCTCCGAGCTGGCTTAAGTGTTTTTGGGAGAACTTGCAACCAAAACCAATCAACTCTGGCATAGCAAAGGAACCTTAGAAAAGTGGAATTTCAAGGCTTTTGCTGAAGCTGGATGCTGCAGACATGTATGGAAGCAGTAAGGGGCTGGCATCCTGCTCTTACTGTGGTTTAGAGGAGAAATTTTTTGGGAAGAGGAAGGTGGTGAGAGTCCTCCTGTGTTGTATGGTGGGAGAGGTTATGATCCAGTCTGGTCCTTCCTGTGCTTTGTGTGCAAATGCCCTGAGAGGTGAGGACAGGATCGGGTGTGAGGAGCAGCCAGCGAGCATCTCGGATGTCGGTCAAAGCCTCCTGGGTTAAGAGCTGCCGGGTAAGAGTTAACTTGTGGTGAGTGTGATGTAAGGGCTCTGGACTTAATGGGCTGGTGGTGTTGAGCAATGGGAGCTCACATGCCTGCCCCGATCCGGTGTCTGGCAGCTGGGTGGGACTGTACAGCCACCGCTTCCCTTTTAAGTAGAAGGGCAGGGCTTGTGTAGCCAATCCCACCGGAGCCGGCTTCTCTCATAGGCATGTGTCATGAGACTCGCTGGCATTTCCTTTCTACTACGCACTGAAATTACCTCGGGGGACTCATTCAGTTTTAGTTCCCTTCCCAGTCGGTCTGAGCAGGGCAGCAGAGTGTCCAGCTCGGGAAGATGCTCTGCCTGTGTCTGTATGTGCCCGTGTTCGGGGAGTCGCAGGCGGAGTTCGAGTACTTTGAGTCGAAGGGGCTGCCTGCTGAGCTCAAATCCATCTTCCGACTCAGCCTCTTCATTCCTTCCCAGGAGTTCACCACCTACCGCCAGTGGAAGCAGGTATGGCCCCAGGGCAGGAGCAGGAGGGAGTGAGGGGTGGTCTCCACCAGCCTGGTTGCTGCTTGGAGGGGAGATGTTTGTGGTGGCTCTGTCGCAGGAGCTGGGTACAGCAGGGACACGTTGCTCTGGTGCCTTGGCAGGGGTCGCCGGAGCAGCATGGAGTGGACTTTGTTCTTTTTATTCCTTTCTGTTTGAATTGAACGAGATCTCGGTGCCTCTAAGGCTGTTTAACCTAGCTGATTTGGAGCAAATTAAATAGAAAAAGGGGTTTTCCAAACTACGGATTCTTCTGCTCGCCTGCTTAAATGCAGTGTCTCACATCCTCTTCCTTTTCCTCCTCCTCCCACCCTTCTGCTTGCCTGTAACTGTGTCAGCTCGGGCTGCTGTGGGTCTGTCCCAGTGAAGGTGAGCAGGTCTGTGCAGTGAGCAGCTCCGCAGGGATGGGAGCAGGTTGTGCAAGAGCAGTTCCCTTCCCGGCAGAAGGGAGTTGCACCACATCCCACTCCATCACAGCCCATGTGTTCAGCCTGCTGCTCCCAGTGTGAGTTTCGTGGTGGGGCTGTCAAGAGCCCAGGCAGCTGGGTATGGAGCAGCAAAGCTGGGTGGACTTTCTGTCCCCTTGTGCAGAGACACAAAGGGAGGACGTAGCAGGCTTTAAGATGTGTGGTGTCCCAGAGGATGCTGTGTTACAGGTGACCATGGAAACATCCGCAGCCAGAACAGCCCTTCATGAGCAGCTCTGTCCATGGGGACCCCATGTTTGCTGCTGATGGCAGATATTTGTTCATATCTCTGGAGAAGACACCAGGAGCTTGGCTTTCTCCCCCTTCACACACGTGCTGCAGGTTCGCCAGCCTGGCAGCACTTTTGCTGTGTGACAGAGGGGGAGGAGGGTGGCTGGCAGAGCAGGGCAGCTTTTATTCCCCACTGATCACTCATGGCACATCCCTACGGGTGTCAGGGGTGTGCTGAGAGGCCAGGAGCAGCTGCACAGTCACATCTCTTACAGTGCCTCCGAATTATTAGCGCCTGTCAACTGGCTGGGGGGTGCCAGTCAGAGGGAAGCCCTGATTCAGCTGTTCAAGGCCAATCTGCTGACACGCCAGGGGTGTTGGTCTATCTTTAGCCCACAAGTTGAATGTAGGGTCATAGCTGAACTTTACAGCAGTCATATGATAAATTGCAGGTTAGGAATACTGGGCACACCTCAAAGGTCAGGGCATCTGGGACAGCACTTTCCTATTTAAGATTCAAAAGAAGATTAGGAATAATCCTCATAGCATCAGGGCTGAAGTGACAGGACTTGATGGGGCAAGAGGACGATGGAATTTAAACAGTGACATGTTTAGTATTGAAGTCACTTAAAATGGCACTGAAACACAGATTTGGGGATTACGAAGGGGACTGGTGCTCATGGACTGAGGGAGTATCACAGTAAGCTTAGGTTTGAACAAAATATGCTGGGGTGTGGGGTTACCTTGGTGTGTGATCTTGGCTCAGAGCTTCCCTAGCAACCCATCAGCTGTTCCCATAAATGTTAAAAGAATTAAAACCAAAATTTAGGTGATGCAGTAGACTGAATCACACCTCATTTAGTGTTGCTCACTGGTTCATCTTGGAAAAAAGACTTCTAGGGTGTCAGAGGCAAGTGAATAGGAAGGGCGAGAGGAATAGGAACTCCCTGAGCCACATTCTTGCAGTCTGGAGATCACCTCTCCTGTTAACAGGTAGCCACGTGCCCTTAGATAGGACAGTATCTGCTATTGTCCCATGCTGGAGTGAGTTAATTAGTCATTTACCTTGTCCTAGATGTCTGGCAAGGAGTCTGATCTTGATTTCAGCCTTGTCCTACTAAGAACCTTTTCTTGTTCTGTATGCATCTCATGGAAACTTGTATAATTAAAGCACATAGCTCCAGGGTGCCTAAACCAGTTTGTAGGGGTTTTTATCTTTGGCTGTGTCCACTAGAGCTGGACAGGCTTTTTCTGGTTGGAGTTAGTTACTGCCAGAGAGAGCTTACTTCTCTAAGGATCACAGTAGGCATGAAATTCCTTCTCCTGTTCAGGCTTTTTTATTACCTGAAGCTTTGTGATTCACTTTTTATGCAAATCTGTTGCCTCATGCTTCGTTCAAGAACCTCCATAAGGGCCGTGTAAGCCCTTGATCAAGATCCAGGACTGAGATTAGACACGATCCTAGCAGAGTATCCCTGATAAAAGCATTGGGCATTTCATCTGCGTAACTGACTTTGGGAAACAGTTGCCTGGAATCAGGTGACTTTTCTACACTGTTGCTTTACTCAAACTTCTTTGAGGAGTTGTAATTCTGTCAGCTGCTTTCTGGAGCTGTATAAGAGCTGATCTTTAAGTATGATGGAAGAAGGGGCAGGTCTGAATGAACAAAGGAACTGATGGGGTTTGATTTGTTTTCTGGACAGAAAATTGTGAAGGCTGGAGACAAAGATCTGGATGGACAGCTGGATTTTGAGGAATTTGTCCACTATCTCCAGGATCATGAAAAGAAGCTGAGGCTGGTCTTCAAGAGTTTGGATAAGAAGAATGATGGTAAATGCCTTTCTCGTGCTCCTGAAAAGATATTGACTTGTGTTAGCATGCATTAGATTGTAATACCTGTACTTACCTCTTACCTTTGCAGGCCGTATCGATGCCCAGGAGATTGTACAATCTCTTCGGGACCTGGGAGTCAAGATCTCTGAACAGCAGGCTGAAAAAATCCTGAAGAGGTGAGGATTCAGCTACTTCTTCTGTTGTGCCGTTGAGGGGGTTAGGAGGAAGTGTAGGGAACCCATCTCCTCTTTCTGCTCTGTACACACTTGCCAGAGACTTCACCTCATCCCTTTTTGCCTCTTACTCTTCATTTTTTTTTTTACCATGAGTTGAAACTTATAATGTCATAATGCATTGTGGAGAGTTACTGTTGGAATCTCTTGGCTTGCTGACCTGTTGTGGGGGAGTGCTTGCACCTGAGCTGGTTTGCATCCCTGTCTGATCGTCCTGCTGCCTGGAGCTTGCTGCTTTGGAGAGGGACTGTGCAGTTGCCCTTTGGGAATGCTGAGCGCTTTATGCATGCAGCACTAACATGTTAACAACCACTTATTTGTGCTGTTTTTTCCTCTTTCTTTCCTCTGCTACCCTTCCCTCTGTCTGTTTGCCTGTGTGTCAGAATAAGGACGGGACACTTCTGGGGTCCTGTCACCTAGTAAGTATTATCTTCCCTTCAGTGTCAGTTATGTTGGCCTAAGTTTGGTAGGAGGGGGTGCAAATGCTCCTGTGGGTCAGTTAAAGGGGTGAGAGAGGGGAGGATAAAGGGAGCCCACTTCTGCCTCTCTGCAGTGTTTGGTGAATAGAAAATTTCCTAGCTTTGTCTTGTGTCTCTTTAGAAGTGTTTCAGTAGCTGCTTTGCAAAGCTTTTTTTGGTGTAGGTCTGAATAATCAGAGGCAAGGGGAGGAGGAATTTGTCACCTGGTGGGAGTCTGTGCTCATCTAATGATAAATCTTTTTAGCATGGATAAAAATGGGACAATGACAATTGACTGGAATGAGTGGCGAGACTATCACCTGCTGCACCCAGTGGAGAACATTCCTGAAATCATCCTGTACTGGAAGCACTCCACGGTAAGAAATAGTTCCTCCACAACAGGTCCTGGTCTTTCTCCAGCTTCTCAATCAGAGTCCTGACCCCCAGGAGCTGCTATTTGCAGTCTTTATCTTTCTCTCCATGGTTCAGTAGCTGCCTTGTAGCCCCAGAAGCCAAATCACTTCCTGTCCTGTTATCTTGCCACCTATCACTGGCACAGCTTCTGAAACTTCTGACACAGGTGATATCAACTGCACCTTCTGCAGGAAGATGAAGGTGTTCACTTGGCTGGCACCTCTCATACCAGTGGCCAGCACCTGCTGGTTAGGGACCTGTTAAGACTAGAAACTGATCTGACAGGCAGCCATCCTTCCTGGAGATATTTTGGTGTTTGTAAATAGCACGTAACAAGATTGAACTGGCTGCAAACTTGGAAGGTTCCAGAGAGGTCCAGCTTTCTCACCACGCAGCTGCCTGCAGTTGGTTATTTTGTTCCTTACTATGATCCACAGTATTTTAATGGAAAGGTTCAGCAGTTGCCAGCTTCTCAAACTGGAATCTCTAAATGTGAAGGTTTCTCTCGTGACATGCTATAGCAGGGGCAGTTCCTGTGCCCAGACACAGCAGTTCAAGGCTATAGATAAGCTTCTGACTTGGAATAAGCATATTCAGTACTTCAACACTTAGGGTTGATAAAGAGCAATAAAACTTTAGCAAGATCCCTAGCTGATGAAACATTTCTCAACACCTTATACTTTTGCAGATCTTTGATGTAGGGGAGAATTTGACTGTCCCTGATGAGTTCACGGTGGAAGAGAGGCAGACAGGGATGTGGTGGAGACATCTGGTTGCAGGTGGAGGTGCAGGTGCCGTGTCCAGAACCTGTACAGCTCCCTTGGACCGCCTGAAAGTGCTCATGCAGGTATGATGGAGCAGTTCCAGTTTGTTTGAATACCCAGGCAGGTTCCTTTAATATTCTTGAATGCCCAGGAGGTGATAATGTTCATCAACACAGTACAGCACTGGCCAGGATTAATCTCATTGCTCTTATATTACTGTTTTTGAAAGCTTTTTTGGATTATTTGAATGATCAATGTCATGTTAAAAAGTTACTCTTCAGTGACCAGCAAAAGTACAGAGGATCTTTTGGGAGGTAGACACGTGAAAACTGTCAATAGTTAGAGAGAGCACTGGAAAACTTGGGTTTTGGTGAAACAGGTTCAAGTCTTGTGTTCCCATGAGGGACCCTGAGGCCACGAGAGCTGGTACTCAGGATAAGTATTATCAACATTAGAAAGGAGTTGGAAAAACCTGATTTTAGCCTTCTTTGTCACTGTACCTGCTCTTGGGCCAGCTGGGAAGTTTACCCTGGGTGACTGATCCTACGCTAGGTATGAGAGTTGCCTGTTTCACCTTTCCTCCCATTCCAAAGGGAGATATTGATTAAATTCATTAGTTAACACTAGAATTCGCAAAAATAAAAGAAACCCGCTTTCCTATTGTAGAAGTTATCTGGAAAGGATTAAAGCCTTGGCAAGTCTCTGGGTAAATAGAAAAGTGCCCTTTTGTCCCTGGATTACGAAAAAACGTAGCACTGTCGTAATGAGGACTGGAGCTAATCCAAGCTTGGTCCCTCTGTCCCAGGTTCATGCCTCTCGCAGTAACAACATGTGCATCGTTGGCGGTTTTACTCAGATGATCCGAGAGGGTGGACCAAGGTCACTGTGGCGAGGGAATGGCATCAATGTGTTGAAGATTGCACCGGAATCTGCCATTAAGTTCATGGCCTATGAGCAGGTGAGTAGAAGGGCACAGACAAGTCTGGCTGCAGAAGGACAAGCTGAGAAATAAGATGGTTGAGAAGTCAGTGAGCCTCAATGTCTGTCTGTCTTGGCTTCTACAGATCAAGCGGTTCATTGGCACTGACCAGGAGATGCTGAGGATCCACGAGCGACTGTTGGCTGGTTCTCTGGCTGGAGCCATTGCACAGAGCAGCATCTACCCGATGGAGGTGAGGCAGGTGGTTGATAGTCCAGCCCAGGAGGGGTCATGGCAAGGTGCTGAGGTGGAAAAATGTGGGTAGAACAGCGGCGCTGTCATAGCTGAATTAACGAGTTCTCAGCAATGGTACCAAGCTCTCATGATACTTCCTCTAGTCCCTGACCATCATGCTCTTAAGAATGATATTGTCTGTGTTTTTCTCCTGATGATTCTCCTGTAGACCTTAAAGGACTTTCTTCTTGTCTTCTAGGTTCTGAAAACACGGATGGCTCTGAGGAAGACAGGACAATATTCAGGCATGTTGGATTGTGCCAAAAACATCCTTAAGAAGGAAGGAATGGCTGCTTTCTACAAAGGCTACATCCCCAACATGCTGGGAATCATTCCGTATGCTGGTATTGACCTGGCAGTCTATGAGGTATGGAGCCTTTAGCCTTTTGTAGGGCTGTGCTGCTTGTGTAGCTTTGTCACTGTCAGCCCTGTCAGCTACTACAGGAGAAGTAATTTTTCAAAGCTTTCCTGGTTCGCCTTAAGGGGCACAGATGGATTTTTAGCCAAAATGGCTTAGAAAATAATCCAATACAGCAGTTCTCCTTTCCTAGTAAACATCCTGCATGGTCCCTTGCCTTTTTTTTTTAAATGAGAAAATTGCAGCAGAAGAATAAAGAATGGTTATTCCTGAAGTGCTACAGTAGCTCAAAAAGACCTGAGAAGTCTGGTGCTTCTGGCTGAACTTGTACATAGCTTTCTGGGCCTTTATGCTAGACCTCTTATATAATGCAATATTCTTCTGATTGTCTCTTCACTGCTAACATCTGACTTGTTCCTTTCAGACCCTCAAAAATGCCTGGTTGCAACGCTACGCGGTCAACAGCGCTGACCCTGGAGTCTTCGTCCTGCTGGCTTGTGGCACCATCTCCAGCACCTGTGGCCAACTTGCCAGTTACCCACTGGCTCTTGTGAGGACACGCATGCAGGCCCAAGGTGAGAACTTTGGGGAACTGTGGTAATGCCTGTCGTGGTCTCTGAGCCGGGTAAAGGTCCTTTAGGGTAAACATTGCAACAACAGCGTCACTGGCCTGTGCAGCTGAGCAGGAGGGCATTTGCCATGCTGTAAGGGGACAGTGGACTTTGTGCTGCCCTTAGTGTCTGGCCGAGCACCTCCAGGACAGAGGTTCTGTTTTGCTCAGGTCAGGAGTTTTGGGCTGAGGGTGTCTGCAGAGCAGTGTGAGAACGTGGCTGCCATGTGCAGCATGGCCATGGCTTGCCGAGAAGTTAAATGGTGTCCACCATGAAGCACCTTTGTTCTATGACCATCCACAGGAAGCACATGAATCAGAACTGCTCTTTGAGACAGGTGTTTCCTTGAAGTGTTGTCTGTGTTATTTATTGTGGCTTTCCCTCTTGCAGCTTCAGTGGAGGGTGCTCCCGAAGTGACCATGAGGGGACTGTTTAAACACATTCTGAAGACAGAGGGAGCATTTGGTCTTTACCGGGGTCTGGCACCAAACTTCATGAAGGTGATCCCAGCCGTAAGCATCAGCTACGTGGTGTATGAGAACTTGAAGATGACTCTGGGCGTGCAGTCACGGTGACCAGGAGACGCTGAGGACTTTGAACTCTGAAATCTTGGGGTGCAATCCCAAGACGTATAGCCATCTCTCATTCTGTGAATGTGTTGACACTAAGCTGACTAAGCAAAGCTGTGAAATCTCAGATAGTTTGTGAGTCAGTAAGGGGGAGGGGAAGATCTGGTGTCCTTTGCCATCTTGCTACTCAGAGCTCCACATAAACCATCACGTGGTCCTTTATGTTGGGCCTTTTGGGAGGCCAGGAGATGAACTCCTGGGAGAATCACAAGGTGTGAGTCGCTGAGGTCAGTTCCCAGCAGGATGGTGGGGTAGCAATGATTTGGGTAGCAGGTCTGCTTTCAGCCTACAGAGCTGTTTGCCTGCAGATGAGCACCTTCTGACTTGCTGAAAGAGCTTCTTTTTCCATTCAGAGAGCTTCTTTTTCCATTCAGTTGTTTAACTTCTTCCTACCCGTTGTTTAAATCTGTACAAACCTTGTGTAGGAGCTGCTGCCACACCAGGCTTGTTATTATGTTTACATATATTCCTTTGGGTAGGAGACATTCATGTTCTGCTTCCAAGACTTGACGTGAAATGTAACTTTGAACTATACTGGTTTTGAGGGCTGGTGGGCAGTGGTTGATCCAGTCGGGCTGAAGGTTACTTAGGCCAGCCTGATGAAGAATTAGGATTATTTATTTTTTATAGGTTTAAGTGTGTCTCATAAATCCACTAACCAGATGCACTTACTAACAGAAGCAGCAGACTAGAGCCTGCATGCTTGTATCCTTTGCATGCCGGGATTGGCTTGTCTTATACTCAGCAGGGGCTTGGAAAGGGGAAGGCAGGAGAGCCCTGGATGGACTGGCACCTCGATGCATGGCTTTAGTAAACAAAAGACAATATTTCACAGCCCCTGTGCAGTTGTGCTCCCAGCACGACGTGAGAGCCCC
Source organism: Aegotheles bennettii (assembly GCA_013398125.1). Taxonomy (NCBI): domain Eukaryota; kingdom Metazoa; phylum Chordata; class Aves; order Caprimulgiformes; family Aegothelidae; genus Aegotheles; species Aegotheles bennettii. The sequence continues at coordinate 190,193 of VZRW01003778.1, read as the reverse complement.
TGTGCAGCGTTGCATGGACCTCTGAATTCCATTCTGCCTGGTGCCGAGGGTGGCTGGTGGCCCTTTTCCAACCCCCGTGCCTACGCTGCTATCTATCTCTTTAGACCTCATTGTAGATTGATGTTCAGGTTTGCATTAGCAGGATGGAGTCCCCGAGCCAGGAGTGTGTCTGCTGTGGGAAGGGCTGGTAGGGAGAGGGGCTGGTTGTCACTGGGAGAGGTGAACTTTTGGTCCTGAAGACACGCTTGCTTTTCTTTCAAAGGGTGCTTTTCATAAGGCTAAGGGAAAGAGATGGCTTTAAAATTTCTCTGACTACGTCATGGGCTACTTCAGTTGATAGGATCTGGCTTCTGAGGCCTGAGAGATCCTCATCCAACTTTTCATTTTGGGCAAAATGGACCAGTGTTGCATTCCACTGTTTTACTGCTTAAAGCGTATTTATTTTGTATTTATTTGAATAGAGTTATGTTGGACTATTTTTATAGACTTGTTTAAATATTGTTGCTGTGCTTGTATTTCTCCTGTTCTGAAAAGTTCTCTGTTTGTTCTCTTACATCACATGGCTGAGTCGTGGGGAGGGATGCTAAAGTTGCTCATTCCACTTCCCTTTGGGGCTTGAGCTGCCTTCCCCACGTCTGGGCTTGTTGCTGGAGGACCTCAGCCCAGAGAAATTCTGTAGCAAGAAGCCATAGGAGAGAAGGGAGCTGGTGAAGAAGCAGTACCTGGGGAGGAGGGGAGAGGGTGCACGGGGAGGCTTGCCTTACTCTGGAATTGCCTCTGTGCACGGCTGAAAGGCGTTCAGGTGGACGGCTGAAGGTGGGAAGTAGAAGGTCTGTGTATGTTGGATGTCACAATGGCTAATTGAGAGTGATCTTGGGGAATTCTACGGGGAGGGGGGAGGAGAGAAGTCTCAGGGACTAAAGGAAATCCAAGTTCCCAGAGAAATGGAAGGAAACTTGCACTTGGACACAAGCTGCTGCAGTTGCTTCATGGCTGAATTGGCAGGTCCTGCTGCCAAACCAGTGCCCTCCACATGCAAACAGGCACCGTGGAGAGGGATGTGAGACCCTGGGGAAGAGTTCCCTAGCACCCAGCAGCTGCTTTTTTGCTGACAGGTTTTGGTGGCCAAGGGAAGAGCCTTCCAGGCGAGGCTCTGCCTTGGCTGCCCCGTGCTGTCAGTAGTCAGCCTTGTGGAAATCTAACCAGGCTGGATTAGTGATATGATTTTTTTCCACCCCCCCACTTCTTGAGACCTGTCACAAATTCTGCAGTGGCTCCTTCCTACCAGTGTGGCCTAATGGAAATATGAATATCAGAATGCAAAAATCAATGCAAAATGACAACCATCTTTGTAGCTGTAACCACAAATTGTTATAAATGCAAATCTAACTTGGATTCTTCATGTAGGGAACAGTTTGCTAATAAAGGTCTGTCAAAGAGATACCATGTGTCTGTGGCTTTTTCTCAATATGGTTTATTGGTGCTGTTAGTCACCAGACTCTTCCTGGGATGGTTCTCATCAAGGACGCTGACACTGGGAAGAGTTCTCCCTGTGAGGACCTGGGAGAACAGAATTCTTAAAGTCAACACCAGCAAGCCTGAGATCAAGGTTAATGGTGGCAGTGGTGAGTCAGGGATGTGCAGACACTGAATGTCTGAGTGCTGCTGGACTCTGCTCATCTGTGCCATGTCCATAACTCCCTGTTCAGAGAAGTGTTTTCCAGAAAAGCTGGAAACTGCAGTTCAATTATGCCCTCGGAGGAGCCTGGTTTTAAAAAGAAATTTTTTCTGAAACAAATAAAACCTAACCAGGAGCTGTCCTTGAAGGATACAGGAGGTTCAGGAACCACAGCTGGTCCTGCAAGTGGCCTCTGATTTGGTTAACAAAGCTTGCTGTGGGGGCCAGACTGGCTCTGGTGGTGCCCTGTGTCTCAGACTGTAATTCAAGGCCCTTTACTCGGCTATAAATCTACTCATAAAGTCTGGGTCCTTGCAATCTGAGCCACAGCTTTCCAGCAGTGTCAGCTTTGGTCAGCTGAGACGCTTGATCATTTCTGGACTGCAGCGCTCAAGGCTGCTGACGGCATCATCGCCTCTCCCATCGCTGCCCTCATCTGCCCTTTGCCCATCTTTGCCAAACTGCCTGGATGTGTTCCTGTATGATGGACTCCAGGTGACCCTGCTCTGGCAGGGGGGTTGGACTGGATGAGCTTTCGAGGTCCCTTCCAACCCCTAGGATTCTGTGATTCTGTGATCTTGCTTCTCGAGGTGGGGGGGTTGTGATGAAAATGCATCTGAAGCAAGGGTTGGCTGGGTACCCGTGCCCTGAGACCAGGAGGGGATTGGCTCTACTTGAGCTTGTAAAATTAATTTGGACTGCAGGAGTCGGGCCAGAGGCTCAGCATTGAATCACTGCCCAGGCAGTGCTGCCAGGCAGGGACAGGGCACCCTGTGCTGCAGAGGGAGGAGCACGGCTCCTCTTCCCTGTGCTCCCTCCAGCTTTTCTCTTTCTTTTTAAGGAAGAGATATTTTCAGTGCTTAATTACTAGGTTGGAGCCGAGACTGAATGACTCCAGCCACTCAACAGAAGTCTCTGTCCCCCCCACTTTGCCAAACTCACAGCACCGGCGCTTGCTTCCCCTTGGGGCTGGGGGAGCCATCAGGGGGGTGTGAGGTGCAGGAGGCACCGAGAGCAATGGGAATCTTGGCACTCTGAACCCTCTTGCCCCCAGGGTGCTGAACTCATTGGGAAATGAGGAAACGTGATCTTTTATCTCTGGGGAAGTAAAAACAGCCTGGGTTGGGTTAGCACCCCCTCGCCTCTGGCCTGGGGGCAGTTTCTCAGTGGTGGTGTGTTATGTTGCAAACCTTGCTGTGGATGAACGGTGCTGGGGAGCTCAAAGGGTTTGAGCAAGAACATCTGCCCCAGCTGGGTTACTTCTGGCAGCCAAGCTGCTGTCAGGAGAATTGGGTGTTGCTTCTAGCACCCTTACAGATCAGCCCTGGCCTTCTACACGTTTTAGTTACTCATTAAATGCTCATTTAAAGTAGCTAATGATTGCCCTCTTCTGGTGAGCCTCTATTACTGCTCCATTTAAGTGTTTTTTTCAGTCTTGGGAGTTTGGTGTGAAGCTGAGGGACTGAGTCAGCTCTGGAAGAACTTCCAGGTGTCACCTTGTCTTGCATCCCTATTGCTCCAGCCTGGCTGTTCCCAGCTCCTGGCTGAATGGCACACAGGGTCAACTGGGTGTTCAGGTCCTTTTTGCAAGCCCCACTTCTGATTTCTCCAGCACCCCTGCTCTTCAACACCTCAGCAATAAAATACATTGAGTCAAAATGTAAAACCATATTGAGTTTGGGCAGATGTTTATTGGTGTTGGCTCCCAGGCTGGTGGGTGCCTGGAGGAGGTGATGCTGTGGCTGCAGCCACGGGCTCTGTGCTGTTTCCTTCTTCGACTTCTTTCACTTGACACAGCTCCTTCCAAAACAACAACAATGGAATGAGTAGAACTGTCAGTGCACCAGCAGGAGAGAATTTACTGAAGAAATGAGGCTTTTTCTTCTTTTAATCTGATTATAAGTCTAAGAGGGCTTCCCCATGCTGCCCCCACCACAGGTGCTGCCTGTCTGGGTGTGGGGCTGCTGCTGGGGCCTTTCCCACACCTGGACTGTGGGGAAGAACCAGGGCTCTGGAGGAGAGCTGTGCTGTGCTGTGCTGGGGAGTCAGTGAGGGTGCCTGGAAGGAAAGGGGGCTCCAATCTCTTTGGGAATCAAAAGCTGATGCTATCCAGGCACTCGGGATTAGCAGGACTCAGGCTTTGCTGATGCCTTGTGCTGGTGCAGGGGGTGTGGGGTCTCTGCTCTGCCCACACCTCTGTCCTTCAGCCTGACCACAAAAGGTCCCCAAAACCTTCTCTGTGTTAATGGGTTTCATTTCACCCTGCAGACACAGTGTGGAGGGTGTGAAACCCTCCTCTGCTGACAGCAATGGCGCTGGAGCTCGTCAGGACAATTGGTTCTGGCTGGTTCTGCTCAGCCTGGCTTTCCCTGAATCTGATTTGTCTTGCCCTAATTTAAATGAGACCCAGCTGTTAATTTGGGGCAGCTGGGCCCTGCCCCTTGCCCAGCAGAGAGGAGACCTGGCCCTGCCCCACCATGAGGGTTTCAGGCTCTGCTTGTGTCCCTGTCCCCAGTTCCCCTGAACCTGTGGGCTTCTAAAAGAACCACCTCGAGGTTGGGGGCTATGTTGGGTCCAGTCTGGCAGCTGGGTTTTGGGCACCTCTGGAAGCTCAGAGTTTCCTGCCATGGACAAGCAGATGGCCAGAACAGGATGGATGGACAGGACAGGGAAAGGTAAGGTGCTTTGTTCACCCAACGCTTTGCAAGAGGGAGCCCAGGCCTGGGATTGGCTCAACTGCAGGATTAAATGTCCTAAATCAGGTGGCAGAGGTTGGGGCTGGGTCTGGGTAATGTTTGGATGGAAAAACTAAAGGAGAAAGTCTGGTTTTGTGGGATTGGGTGGTGTTTGCCTCTTTCCTGGTGCCCCGTGGGGCTGGGAGCTCAGGGCTGGACCCCAGCCCCAAATGAGCTCCAGTGCTGGACACCCCTGTGGTCTGGTCTCTGTGATTTTCCCAAACCCCATTCACAGGGGGTTGTGAACCCCCTCGTTGCACGGCACCATGGGCTGCCAGGAAAGCAACCCCTGATCTCCAAACAAACCCAGGTTTTGGGGGTTTAAATTGCTGTGGCTCGGGCCAAAGCTGTGCCGTGCCCTGGGGGGCTGCATGGCCCCTCCTGCCCTCACTGCAGCTTGGCGGGGGGGGGGCAAAATCAGGAATTTCAGGGTAAAATCAGGAATTTTGGGGCTAAAATCCCATGCTTCAGCCATCTCTTCCCCCCCCAGCAAAGGGAGGCAGGCAGTTACCAGTTTTCCCACTGGAGATGCTGGGGTGCAGGGAGGGTCATGTATCTGGGGTGGGGGGCTCTGTCTGTGTTATTTTACCAGCCTGCATTTGCTTAGTCCCCTAAATCATTTCCACTCTTGAAAATCTCTGTCTGAGACCCCTGTTTGGCAGAGGGAGCTGGGGATCTTGGGCCCCGTGCCCTGGGTGGGGGCTGTGGGGGCTCTGCCCACCCTCTCCTGCCCACCTACCGTTCTCCATGGTGCGTACACCACCTCCTGCTCCCTCAGCCCCAGGCACTTGGCCTGGTGGGCGAACCCTTCCCGTTGGGCTGTGCTCACACTCACATTTCGGGCTGGGAAAGGAGAAGCATTTGCCAGGTGTTAATTGTGTTAATTATGGACCTCAGCATGTTCCTTCACGCCCCATCCCTGCCCTCGCTGCCCCCCTGCCCCATGCTCCCACCACCACTGGCAGTGGGGTAGATCTTTGGGTCTCTACACCTGAACAAAACCAACCTCTGGTGTCACTTTTCATAGAATCATTATGGTTGGAAGGGACCTCTAGGGTCATCAAGTCCAACCTTTATCCCATCATATTCCTAGCCATTAGACCATAAATTTTTCAACCCCCTCCCCAATCTGCTCTGGTCCTGTCTGCTCTGAAGGGTTGCAGGGCAGTCTGATACCTCTGGGGCATCAGGAGGGGCTGGGGCTGAGCGTGGAGGCAGTTTTCTGGATGTGTCTTCGAGCTCTTTAGCTGCTTTGCAGCTCAGAAGGGCGATGGGAGCCTTATCAAGGTCTAAAATGCAGCTTTATGGGGTGGTGGGTAGATCTGATCAGCTTGTGCTGGTCCTGCAAAGCCACGTTCTCTGCCCTGGGAGGCAAATACCAAAAAATCATGCTTGGCTTGAGAATGTGGAGATTTTTACGATGATATTGATGCTGAATTGTGTTTGCTTCCTGTTCTTTGAATATTTATGGCATTGGGGAAGTTTAGGGTGGATATTAGGAAGAAGTGCTTTACTGGGAGGGTGGTTGGGCACTGGAATGGGCTGCCCAGGGAGGTGGTGGAGTCACCGTCCCTGGGGGTGTTCAAAAAACGGGTTGATGAGGCACTTAAGGCCATGGTCTGATGGTCTAATGGTTAAGGATATGATGGGATAAAGGTTGGACTTGATGACCCTGGAGGTCCCTTCCAACCATAATGATTCTATGATTCTGTGAGTGGGTTTGGTCTTTAACTCACTCTTTCTGCTCTGCCAAGAGTTTTGGGATTTAATGGGATTTGTAAACACTGCCGTGACCCCTGGAGCAGCAGTCTCAGGGAAAGCACTGACTGTTGGTGAAGCCAAGTTGCTGCGTGGTTTTAGCTGATAATTTTATATGTGGGTTTTCTCTCCCTCGGTAGCTTGAAGTTGCTTTAGGATGGAGTTTGCATACCATAGAGATACAGCCCCAAATACGTCCTTTCCCTCTGCAGCTGGTACTGGATGAGTAAAACGTCCTTGGAGCTGAAGTTCATCAGCATCCCCACGGTTTGCTGGGTCTTGGCTTTGAGAGAAGAGAATCAGGGTTAGGAATAGCAATGATATTGAGATACTTGGGGATGCAGCAGGGAAAAACATGGACACGGGCCCTTTGGGTGTCTCAGCCCTTCCAAAAAGATGGATTAGGTGATAACCCTGCTGGTGCTGCTCACCCTGCTTCACCAGCGTGGTGTTACCGACGGTGATTTCGAAGTAGGTGGAGTTGTTGGTGAGACATTGGTCCCCCCTGGAGAGAGAGGGAGAGGGAGTGAGGTGGGGAAGGAGAGCTGAGATTCCCCCCCACCCCGGGCTGGAAAGCAAAGCCCCAGACCTGGCTTTGGCACCACACAGGGAATGTGCACCCAGCATGGGGTGGGAACCCAGTGGTGCCAGCTCCTCTGCGGGGTGAACTGTTCTCACTCACTTTCCTCCCTGCATCTGTCTGACCTCCACCTGCAGCTCCTGCTCTCAGCCTTTGTCCTGGCTCCTTGGTGCAGAGATGTTTGCTGAAACTGCAAAGAGCTGCCTGCATTGGCCCAGAGAAATTCATCCCCTTACAGTCTGACCTTGGAGGGGAAACAGCTTTTGGTGCCTGGCAGAGTTAGCAGCTGGGATGCAGGGATCTCCAGAAAGGTCTCCTCCAGAGAGGTCTTCTCCTTACCTGTGTCCCATGCCCTCCTTGCCTGCAGGGTTTAGTGCCTGCAAGACATCTGTGCCCTGGTAAATTTGCCTAAACTTGGGGGCTTTGAAATAAATCAATAATAGAAGGGGTGAGGAAGAGAGGAGATGGGGGAGCATGCATGGAGCAGCCAGGAGAGACCCTCTGCTTGGGAAAACCAGTCTGGAGCAGTGCTCCCATATCGTGTTGGAGCAGCTATGGGGGCTGCAAGGAGGTGGGCTGGGGCAGAGGGACCTGAGGAGATGGGCTGGGGCAGAGGGACCCGAGTTTGCATCTCACACGGCCACTTGCTGGGTGATGAGCAGCTCCTGCTCGCTGGCACCGGACTCCACGTGAAGGTGGCCGTGGTCGATGAGCAGCATCTCCAGGAGGTGCTGGGGGAATTGGGCAGCCCCGGCCACGTACAGCCACGTCCCCAGCAGCTGTGGGGAGAGAGGGGCAGGGTGGTGAGAGCTTTGGGGTTTGGAGGGGCAGCTTTGGGGAGGAGATTTCCACTTTTCACCTCTGTTTTCTTCCAGTTCTCCCTCTTGCACCACACTGGCAGCAACAAAACAAAACCGGAATGCACCGGGTTAAAAAAAAACCCATGGGGATTGGGAAATGGAGCCTGGTGTTGGGTGCGGGTGCCCCTGTGTGGTGTGGCAGGGCCAGGACAGCCCTGTGCTGCACTAAAAAACACCCAGCCAGCCCCCACCTTGATTTAAGGTTCTCTCTGGGGCTTGCTGGGGGAGAAAACTGGGTGATTTGAGGTGTTTTGGAAAGCAAATGCTTCCTGTTTGTTCCAGATGTTTTGGCAGACGTGCTGGGGGGAGACACACACAACCCCCCCAAGGGACAGCGAGGCTCAGCAGAGCACCCACAAACTCATTGCAGGTGTGGGGCTGGGGTCTCTCCTACCTTGGAGGCGGTGGTGTTGTCGGGGCGCAGGGCTCCGCAGGGGGAGGCGGCCGCGGGCAGCAGCGCTGTGAGGCTGAGGACAGCGATGGCCACGGCCATGGCTGAGGAGCAGGGGACAGACGGACGCACTGGCCCGGCCGTTCCCCTCTGTGACCCCGCGGGGGAGGGACAGGATGGGATGTGATGCAACCAGCACCCTTTGGGGATGGTGCCCAGGGAGGAGCCACAGGCACCGAGCCGTGGCTGCACCAGCAGCTGTGGGCTGTGGAGGTGATGGGGACCATGGAGGTGATGGGGACCATGGAGGTGATGGGGACCATGCACTTGCTGCATTTAAAACTAAAATCTGCCCCAAAATTGCCTGTTTTGCACCCCGTGAGCAGCCACCACAGCTTCCCTCTTGCTCTGCAAACGCGGTGCAGCCCCTTGCCCCGGGGGGGCTTACAGAGCCACCACCATCCTGAGCAGGAGGGTGTCGTCTTCTTCCTTGGCAAAACAGGCCATGGAACCACCCGGAGAACTGTGATGTGACCCTGTGTCACCCCACCCTGCTGTTCCCCCTGGTGCAGGTGGAGGCTGGTGGGATTTGGCTGGAGAAATCCCAGTTTGGGTGGTTGGGTGCTAAAAGCACCTTGGCTGGTTGGAGTCATGGTGGAGGAGACTCAAGGGGGTCAGCAGGGTTGTGCATCTCCCCGTGGGGTCAGGGCTGACGAGTGGGTGTTTGTGTCCCAACACGGTGGGTGAGGGGACCCGGTGGGGTGGCAGGGAGGACACAGCAGCTGGTTGTAACGTGGGTGTTTATTTCGGATCCGGGTGCCAAGAGGGAACCTGGGTGTTTCACCCCAGGGGAAAACACAAAACCGTGACAGCAAGTCCTGAGGCAGAGCCGAGCCCGGCGGGGGTGATGGGTAGGGATGTGCCCATGGAGGGGCTGGAGGAGGAGGATGGAGTGGCCGATTCAACCCTGGGGTTACTCCTGCTGTGGCTCCCCGTCGCCTTGGTCCATCTTCTCCCCAGGCACGGGACAGGCGTCCTGCAGGAGAGGGGGAGAGCGGCCGTTGGTGCCCCCTCACCCCAAAACCACCCCAAGAGCTGGGAACAGCTGTGGAGGAGAGGGGCTGCAGAGGGGTGACTGATCTGACATCCCCCCGGGACCCCCATCCCAGCTGGTGGCAGGAGCTGGCTGGAGCTGGGGCTCGCCCACCCTGGGGAGGGGTTCAGACCTTTTCAGAGGCGACAAAAATCTCGTCATCGGTGAAGCCCAGGCAGTGCAGGTGGGCTTTGAACTCCTCCAGGTGCTCCTTGCTCACGTTGGGTGTCCGTGCTGCCGGAGAAACGGGGGGGTAAAAGGAGAAGGGGGAAAAAGAAGGGGGTTTGGGGAGTTGCTTTGCTCCTTGGTGCTCCCCGTGGTGTGGGTGAGGAGCTTGCTGCCTGCCCACCCCCATCTTTCCTCTCTCTGTACTGGGGAAAAAGGGTGCAGAGGGCAGGGTATGGCTGTGCCCATGTGTCCCTGGGCAGGAACGTGCCCCATGGATCTGGGGCAGCATCCACTCACCCGAGAGGCTCAGACCCACGAAGTCGGAGGTGATGTGCTTCAGGATCAGCAGGTCCTTGTCGCTTTGGATCAGCTCAGCCATGGAAAGCACCTGGTCCTCAGCTGGAAGGCACAGGGAGAGCAGGGTCCCCTGTTGGCGAGCATCGCCCTGTGCTGGGGCTGCTCATCCCCTGCATCCCGGGACATTCATCCTGCTGGGGGTAGGTTGGGTCCCACAGTGCTGCTGCACCCCTTGCTTGGGTTCCCCCGTCCCCCCAGCCCTGCCCGGGGCTTTACCGTGCACCAGGGTGGAGTTGTGCCAGAAGATGTGGATCTTGCTGGTGGTCCTGGTCACGCACGTGTCGTTCCTGCAGGGCAGAGAGGTCAGGTGGGGCAAACAACCCCCAAAACTGCCCCAGCCAAGCTCGAGGGATTCAGATCTCAAGCCAGGCTGCAGAGATTAAATAAATTTGGTGTAGCTGCTCTCCAGCCCCAGCTCTGTGAGGGTATCTCAGCCCGGTGGGTGGGGATGTCCTGGGGATGGGGGAGCTGGGTGGGGGGGTGAATCCCCATCCTTACACTCTCATGGTTTCGGTGACGTTGAGCTCGTCCTCGTGAGTGCCAGGGAAGAAGGAGAACACAGCGTATTTCAGTGCCTTCATCTCCTCCTGGTGAGGTGGGTACTGGTAGGCACCGCTGATGAAGACCCACTGTCCCAGGAGCTGCGGGGAGGAGGGAGTGGGGATGGGCTGAGGGCAATGCCAGCTTCACCCATGAGCACCCAATGCTCTGCCCTGGAGTGCCATAGCCACAAGCACCCCCAGAAGGTGACTGCTCCAGGCAGGATCCAGGCTCTTGGTTTTGTCCCCTCCCTGCTCAGGTGATGCATGGTCTAATGGTCAGGAATATGATGGGATAAAGGTTGGACTTGATGACCCTAGAGGTCCCTTCCAACCAGAATGATTCTATGATTCTATGCTCCAGCTTGTCCCCACGGTCCTGTCCCTCATGCTCTGTGCCCAGCTCTCATGGCTTTCCTCCCATTAAGCATCCCCAGGGGACTAAGTGCTGCTTGTGGGGTGAAGAGTCTTGCAGAGGTGGACTTGTGACCCGAGACCCTGTCCCTTGAAGGGCTTGAGATAGCGCGGTGAAGCCCTGGGGATGGTGCTGCCCAGCCTGGTTTGCAGGGGAGGTGGGGGCAGGAGCCCCCCGAAAGCATCTGCTCATGAGTCTGTGGGTGCAGAGCTGAGAGGCCTCCCCCTGTCCCCATGCTCCTGGGCAGCAGGCTTGATGTTTTGTAGGAAAATAAGCATGGGCAGGCAGTGAGATCAGCATGGAGCTGCTGGTGGGGTTCATAACCTCTTCCTGGGGACCTGGTGCTGGTAGGAAAGGTGAGGACAAGGATGGGTCCCCTCGTTGAGGGCAGGGCTTACCCGAGGGACGGTGGCATTGTCCAAGGTGACCGGGACGAGCGGGGTGCAGGTGGGGGGCTCGGCAGCGAGGGCGAGCGGCAGCCCGAGGAGGAGGATGAGGGTGGTCAGCATCACCTGGCCGGCCAGGAGTCGTCTTCTGCTCTGATGGGTTCATCTCAGCCCCTTATATAGGGCTGCCAGCCAGGCTGGGCTTGTTTAACCGTGGGGCTGTTTGCTCAGCAGTGAGGCAATAGCAGGTGGAGGAAGTTAAACTTGCAAAAGCCTGGATTTCTCCAGCAGGAAAGATGAAATAAAAAAAACAAACCCCAAACCTACACAACAACCCAGAAACCTCCTCCCCCTCCCCCATGTTTCACCAGCCCAGGCTTTTGTTCTCGGAAGCTGCCATCAATCCTGTGGGTGCCTGGTGGAGCGTGAGGCTGACCCCAGGTGCCTTTGTGAGTGTGACCTCGGGGTCACTGGAGGGCACCTTGTCCTCCCTGGGTCCATAAATCCCCACGGTGTGGCTGGGTGGGTGCTGCTCATCTATGGGGGCTTCAGGTCTGCACCCGCCTGGGTCCTTGTGGGGACAGAGGGGGTTGGGACCTGTTGGAGAGGGTCCAGAGGAGGCCACTGGAATGATTTGAGGGCTGGAGCACCTCTGCTATGGAGAAGGCTGAGAGTTGGGGCTGTTCATCCTGGGGAGACCGTATGGTGGTCTTTAAAGGGGGCTTATAGGAAAGATGGGGACAGAATTTTAGCAGGGCACTAGGACACAGGGTGATGGGTTTAAACAAAAAGAGGGGAGGTTTAGGCTAGATATTAAGAAGGAATTTTTTATGCTGGGGGGTGGTGAAGCACTGGCACAGGTTGTCCAGAGAGGTGGCAGAAGCCCCATCCCTGGAAACATTCAAGGTCAGGTTGGATGGAGCTCTGAGCAGCCTGAGATGTGTCTGCTCACAGCAGTGGGGGGGGTGGGTGTGGACCAAATGACCTTCAAAGGTCCCTCCCAACCCACACCACACTGGGATTCTATGGTCAGCTGCACCACTTCAAAACACCCTCCAAACAACCCAACATCTCCTTCCTCTCCTACTGGTGCCACTTTCCTGAGCTGACCCTACCCCAGCAGCTGTGGTGGGATCCCTAAAGCCATCAGATTTGGGGATTTTGCCCTTCCCAGCTGATCTCCCTGGCGTGGTCCTTGCTGCTTGTGGCTGGACTCAGCCCAGCCTGGCCTTGGGGTTGTGGATGCTGAAACCATAACTGGGAATTTTAAGCAATCTAAAGTAATGGGTAGAGACAGGGCTTTATCTACTGAGTTCTTCCTGCGGGGCAGGGTGTGTGTGAGTATTTGGCAAGGGAATAACTGGTGCAGTGGGCTTAGGCTTTTAACAAACTGAATCAATTACAGCGTCTGTAGCTGCAGATCTCAGTTCAGCAGTGTCTCACGGTGCCTCCAGCTCTGGCCTCATAATTAAGTGCATTGATTTATTTATGAAATGTGTTTGTTTTTATTCCCCAACCACATGCCCCGTGTTTCGGGAACGGGTGGCTCCTGTAAGCCCCAAACCAGCCAGTTTTTACCAAAGCTGCCCTGGGGCCATCACCCAGCTGTGGCCGGGGGGGAAGTCCCTTGGCCCCTCAGCCACTGCCGGGAAGGGGTGAGCAAACACGGGGCTGCCCCTTCCCGCTGCTCCTGACGCAACCTGGCAGGAATTGGAGCAGTTCCTGGGTGCTGGGGTCACCCCTGGGTCCCCCTCCCCTGGCTCCAGCCCATGGTGTCCTGTCTGTCTCTGTACTGGCTGAGCCAGCCCTCAGGTTTGGGTCTGAAGCAACCACCTAGGCAAGGAGAACTTGGGGTTCAAAGTCTGCTTGGAGCCATTGAGATGTGATTTGGGCTTTAGCAATGGAAAATACCAGCTCAGCTCTTATTATTTTCTTTTTAATGTTTAATTTTTTTTTTTCTTTTGACTTTCTTCTGATAGGGACATGGATGAGGAACTGGTGGGGAGCCCTCAGGATCCCAGCCTTGTCGTGCAGTCAGCATCATTCTGAGGGCCAGGTAGGTCATGCTGAAGAAGGGCTTCAGGGTGTGGATTGGGGGTCTCTGGGGGTCTCTGGGCTCTTGCACTTCTCACCCACTGAGTTTACCATGAAGAAGCAAAAAAAACCCCAAAAACCAAACCCACAGCAGTCCCAGGTCATTGCCTCAGCTTTAAATATTTATTGAAAGTCAAAAAATAAAAAAAAAAAGGAAAAAAGCTTTAATGAGAACAAATGGTAACTCCAGCCTGATGAAAACACACAAAAATGATGGTGAGAGGACGAGAGAGGGAGAGACCTGGGGGGGTGTGTGCAGGGGAGGCAGCAAGCGGGCGGTGGGTGATGGTGGCTTTGGCCAGGGGGTGCTGGGGCTGAGGTATTGCTGAGCAGAGGGTGAGGTATTTGGGACAGATCTTAACCTTTTCGAGGTGGTTGTTGGAAACCAACCAGCAGGCAGTAGTTAAAAAAAAAAATAAAATACACAAAGAGAGACTCACATATATTTTTTTTTTTCCTCAAAAAAATAAAATCCATAGTCCATATGAGACATGAAAACTCCAAACAGGCACTGAAGCGTTTCTGATACAGTACAGCTCTGATTACATCAATATTATTCCTTATATAGAAGATTACCATAATTACCCTCTTTTAAAAAAAAAAAAATCCTCCAAATTTACATACAGAGACTAAATTTCTACAAAACTTAACAAAAACCAAACCCCTCCAAGCCCAGCTGGGTTCTGAATCAAGGTACCATCGAGTCAGTCTTGACAGAGGGGGCCAGACAGAAGGGTTGCAGAGCTGGGTTTAAATATGAGCTTAGACCAGGGGATCACTGCCTGTGATCTACAGCAAAACTACTGACACGGCAACCGACCCACACGTAGCTCTGAGGCTCAGTGCTGCCAGATGAGCTGTAGCCCTCACTCCCCTCCCAAAGCAGTGAAGTGCTGATTAACCAAAAAAAAAAGAAAAAAAAAAGAAAAAAAAAGCAAATTTGCTTTTTAAAATATCCTGGAAGGTATTTTGGACACGGTTGGAGTGGTGGCACACGGTTGATATCCACGGCAACTAAAGGATCCCTTTAGAGGTGACTGTTTCTCTGATTCAGCTGTAACCTCCTCTCTTCCTAGAGGGACGGTCCTATGGGCTTTTCTTGGGTCTGTGGCAAGACGCTGTAGCACCTTCACAACCTTAAATAGTTTAAAGTCATATATATAAAATAACACACTTTTTTTTAAGAGCACCAGAAATTTCACAGTGAGAGGTAGAAACAAACCAGACGAGCCCATCCTCTCTCTCTATTTTAGCACCGATCTCTTCCCCTCTCCTCCTTCCATTCCCCCCCCTCTTGGCTTCGGGACTTTTCCCTACCCCAACACCACACACATGGGAAGGGACATTGATTAAACTCACCCATGGAAGGAGGAACTTAAGGTNTTTGCTTTAAATAATATAATATATATATTTTTTTTGTTTCTTCTAATATTGCACATCAAAATGCTTCCTGTACACAGAGCAGCCAGATTCAACTTGCAGCTCCGCCTGGGAGACCTGATGCAGCACGTGGCCATCCAGAAGGCGAGAAGCTCTGAGAGGGAAGCTCTATCTTTTAATGACTTTTCAATGGAAAGAACTTTTGGTAACTCAGGAACCAGGTAAGACAAAATGGGGGGAGAGGGAGGGGGGAGTGGAACCAAAAAAACCACACGCTGCAAGTTGCTTGAGGTTTCTCTCAATATTTTCTTTGGTCATGGAAAAAGCTTTGTGTGGAACTGCTTGCAACATCTAGTCCCCTGCTCCCTTTCCACTGTTCACATCCCGACTGATACCCTCTTCCCCTACGTCCTTGTTATTCCTCCTTTCAACAATCTGCTGAGTTCAGTAGATCACGGGTTCTTTGAGACCTTGAGCCAAAGGCTAGAGCAGGAGTTGACCCAAAAGATACAGCCCAGCTGTCCTTTGCTGCCGAGAGGTGGGAGAGCCTGTGTAAAGACATAGGCCAAACATGGGGTCAAAGCCTTGGAGCCTGGTTTCGATGGCTTTGTTCAAAGGAAGCACACGGGGCCGACCTCGAGGTGATATTGCTTTCCTGGCTCGGATGGGGGGAGGTTGTAGATGTTGACAATTGGCAGCTGCTGAGGGTCCTGTGTCCGAAATGAAAAGAGGGTCCGATGCCAGCGTCCATCCTTGATCTGGAGGAGGGAAAGACAGAAATTCTCTTTAACTGGGGGCAGTGAACCGTGCTGGAAAGGGAGGGGTTTTCTGAGATACAAGCTTAGAATCATAGAATCATTATGGTTGGAAGGGACCTCCAGGGTCATCAAGTCCAACCTTTATCCCATCATATTCCTAACCATTAGCTTGAAAAACCCTGTGTGAGACAAGGGGTTCCCCTTTGGGCTGAGCAGGTCTGGAGTGAGGCTTGGAAAGCATTTTGGGGAACCCTTTATCCAGGTTGAGTTAAGGGAAAGTGAGCTTGGAATGGCATCACCACACCCCGAGCCCTCATGCAGTGAGCCCGAGGTGCAGCCACGCTCAGCGTGGCACCAGGCAGGAGCCGAGCCCATCACCTTCTGGCACTGAACTGCTGCTACACGTGACGTGTGACTCTGGAATTTAATTGTTTGCTTTCTGTTTGAAGGCAATCTATTTAACAGGAACCACCACAGCACCCTGGACTGGAAAATTCAAGTGGTGAACAGGTAAACCAGACCTTTCTTCCCCTTTTTGGGGGAGAATAAGCAGCACAGGTAGAACTTGAGCCTTGTCGTGTGCCCTGAGTGGATTCAACTTGGCATTTCTCTCCACCTCTCCCCTCTTTCACAGCAACGTACCTTGCAATCATCAGCTGCCACTTCTGGCCTGAGCTGCCCATCTGCCTCAAACATCTGCCCGTTCCAGGCTCGGAACCGCACGGCTTTTTCCGAAGGTTTCTCAGCTGAGCCCTCCCGCCAGACAGAGGTGTTGAGGCAGTGGATGGTGATGTGCTGCACCACCTCGGAGCTCAGGAGGCGGAGGAAATTCATCTGGACCCGACCGATGTCAAAATCCAACTGTGAAGGTGACAGAGATGTTAGGGCAATCCCCCTGCAGTGTCAGTGCAAGATGTGACAGCAAAGGTGGTCCCTGTACTCTGCTAAAGCCCAGAGGTGGCCACACATGGATGTCTAGAGCTGGATCTGGCATGAGTATGGGGATAAAGGCCAGATGCCAGGTCAACCTGGAAAGTTTTCATGGGGACACAGCAGGTCCTTTATTTTTCAGAACAAACTGGCAGATCCTTAAGTAGGAGGGAAAAAAAATGTGACCTTTGAATTCAAATATGCTCTGCAAAGCAGCAGGTTCTAGTTCATCTGCAGATGAACCCAGGTATTGCCATTGCCAGTTTTTGCTACAGGTGCTTCCTCAAGAAAAATCCTGTACCATAAACTTCACTGGAAGCTTGTACATGTAAGCTGACCTCGCTTTTTCAAGTGGCAGAAAACAAAATGCAGGAGTGACCTGGACATAAGCTAATTCAACAAAGCTTTTGGGAGCAGCATGTTTGCAAAATTACTGGCCTATGCTAAGGTTATGGGTTAATTAAACATTGCTGGAAACATACTGCTTTGTCTTGACAAGACTCAGGAACAACCTCAGGTATATTTTTTTAACTGAAGGAGAGAAGTTCTGAATGTTACAGCTACACCAGGTCTGCCTGGAGGAGAAGCCAGCGTGCTGTGTCACAGTGGTCACCGTCCAGTGTCCTGGGACAACACAGTCCTGGGTAAATATTTCGTAACAGTAGTATGGGAAATGTGGAGCTGTGTGTACCTTGGAGACGGTGATGGGGCTGAGGCAGGTCTGCCCACCATTGGTGAAGTTACAGATGACCTGTATGGTGTCTGAGGAACAGCCAAGATTTGGGTCAATCCAGTAGGCACCTGAAGAAATGGAGGATTCGAGGATTAAAAAGGACACAACCTTTTCTGTGAATGAGAAAAGGAAAGTTTTGATTTCTGCCTTACTGGTCCCAGGGAAGGAGACCTGTTTGGGCCATGTGAAACAGCCCTATGGAGGGTGCAGCCTTTGCACACTCAGGGCTTCCTACCATCATTCATCTTCTGTTCACAGTTCATGAGGTCTCGACAGATGCGTGCAGGGTTTTCCTTGGTTCCCAGGGGTCTTTTGATGCTCTGAATGAGGTTGCTGAGGTAGTGTAGAGTCTTAAAGATCTCCCCTCCGTGGTCCAGCATGAGAAGGTCTGGATGTTGGTAGCTCTGGAGAGCAAAGAAGGCAAAGTCAGGTGCCTTGAGGGGGCACCGGTTGCTGTGACCACAAGGGTTTCTGCTTTATCTATGGGAAAACTCTGTGGGCCAAAGACAGGCAGTGCTGGCTGGGAGCTACAGCCCTTGTACTGTCCTCAATGGGACATTGCTGGAGCACTGGCAAAGTCATGATGGCAAAGCCATGAGGTTTGAAGCTTCACAAATGAGTAACAGAACAAACCCACATCCTTTAAGTGGATCTTTGAATGCATAAACCCCAGTTATTCCACAAGAACAGTGACAAACCAGAGCTGTGTGTGTATAAATGTCAAGCACACAGAAGGAACGAGCAGTGCTGTGACCATTCCCAGCCTCCAGCTCCAGCAAAGACCAGTGAGTTCCAAAGTACCCTCGTACCTCTGTCTTGAGTGCGGTGTTCGAGTCGATTAACGTCTGGAAAGCTGTCCCAAAGCTGTCTTGTTGCTAGTGTGGGGTGAAAAAAGATGGTGATTGAGCTTGTTTAGAAGCTGAACGTGCCCTGGTGCAAGCAAATGCTTCTGGGTCTAGGGCTGTGATTCAAATATTGCTCTGCTAACACTGGAGTGTGTGTCTCCAGGCTCCCAGCAGCTCTTTCTGGATGTCCCATCAGCACCTTGGCTCTGCGTGACTTGTTATTGTCATTAACAAACACAGAGAAAAGGGCAACTTACAAATGAGGCTGGAATTCCTGGTGGTCCCTAGAAATCAAAGCAAAAAAAATGGGCATCAGCCAGAAAGATGGACAGTCACTCCTGCAAAGAGATTCAGTCATATCCTCTTGAAATTCTTCTTCCCCTGGAGTCCCTCAATGTAGATGAGTGAGAGAAGCAGCAATGCTGTCTCTATAAAATACTTGGAGATGGTTTGGGCTGGAGCACCAGAAACACTAGTCCATTCACATGCACAGTTTTGCATACGAGGAATGGGGCTAAGCTCTAATTTCCAGTGAGTGAACAGTCCCCCTGGAGAATATCATGGCAATAATTTTAGCTTGTTTCAATAATGTCTTTGAACTCTTTCCATGTCTACGTACCGGAGGGCCAGGGTGTCCTCGTGGGCCTGGAGGACCCTAAAGACAGAGTGGCATCAGTTAGTGAAATGACTCCAGTTTGTATGTCCATTTCTCATGGTCATCACCAGCATTAATCTGTTCCCCAATGAAATCCCTCAGATTTTTTTATATCTTACAGCACCTTCTCCTTCAAACCCTCCAGGAGACAGGAGGTGGCCCCATTTTCCCCCATCTCCCCATCTGCACCTGGTGCATTCCTACTGTACCCCTTGTTCCCAGACTTCAGCTCCTTAATTACCATTACTACCATCTCCCCAGGTACTGATCACATTCCCTGTGTGCACAATTACCCACCCTGCACCCTTACATTTGCTAAAAGCAACTGTTTTATTTAAATACAAGATGTTAGTCAGAAAAAGTGATTTCAAAGACTCACCCTTGGACCTTGTAGACCCTGTGGGGGGAAAAAAAAAGACAAGAAAAGAAATAAAAGAGAAAGGAAGATGCTGTGAGAAGATGCTCATTAACAACCCAGAATCTCCCTGTACAGCCATGTGCTGTTCCCAAGGTGTCTGCACAGGGGCTGGGTGCTGCACTGGAAGGACAACGTTTGCTGGGACCAAGACCCTGCATGCAGGACCAACCACTGGTTGCTGAAGGAAGCAGCCTGGAGAGCAGGGGGACCCGTGTTATGGGTAACAGGGAGGGTGACCAACACATATCCAGTACATCCCCTGTATGGTGAGGAGAACACCAAGGAGCTACGAGAAGGTGTAAAAGAAGGGGACCAGAGGAAGAGCAGATGGCAAGAAGGTGTCCTGGCACTGCTCCCCCAACTGTGGGGCTGCACCCAGGCAATGCTGGTGCATGTCTTGTCCTTGTGGGAGCCTGATGCCACCACACCGAGCCAGCACTTGGGGGGGGGGGGTTACAGTGGAGCCCAGGATGACTCCTGGTGGCTCAGAGTGACCCTCTCGATGGCAGGGTGCACCCCGGGTGTGGACCAGCACTCACCATTTCTCCACGGCTGCCTTTGTCTCCCTTGGGGCCCTGTGGAAGCACACGAGGTGGCTGTCAGTGCCTGGGAGTGAGCTGCACTGCCAGGATGTGCTGCCACCCAGAAGCTCCTTGCGAGGACCCAAGTGCATCCTTAAACAAGTCAGCTCAGGTTGCCATATTGGCCCACCCATCCCGAGGTAAAAAAAGTAGCCATTACTGGATGTTTTGACAATGTCTGAGTTCATCATACTGGTTTTTATCTCTGCCAGTAGCAGCCTCTGTACTGAACTCCAAGTAGCTTCATGCTCATGACTTCACCAAGCACTGACCTGAGCTTTAGGCTGTGTTCAGCCCCTTTGGTGTTTAAGGGCAGGGAAGGATTTTCAACACCTCCCAGAACCCAGCCATTCCCAGTTTAATACATTTATCAGGTTGGTTTTTTTTCCCCCTCCCCTCCCCTGTGTTTTTTTCTTACCCCCCCCCGAGGATTCTTTGGAAAAACTGTCAGCTTGCTTTTGAAAAACTGCAATAACTTTCTTGTCTTCTACTCTGAGCCAATCTATCCAAGAACTTGCACTTAGGTAAAGTTGCTCCTCACTTTTAAGCTAATAGTCTCCCCCCAACTACACATGCAGCCAGAGACTAAACCTGCACTTCTCTCAAGCTGCTCATGGAATCACAGAATGGTTTGGGTTGGGAGGGACCTTAAAGCTCATCCAGTTCCAACCCCCTCTGTCAGAGGCAGGGACACCTCCTACTAGACCAGGTTGCTCCAAGCCCCATCCAAACTGGCCTTGAAATGGTCTTGGTCTCATCTTAAAGACCATTTAGTTTCCCTCTTAACAGCAGGACTTGGGATTTAATCATGCTGTCCTGAAGCACCTCAGATCTCAAACACTCTGCTCTCCTAAAAAATACAGGCAGAAAAAGGCACAGATACTCACTGGGCTTCCCGTGGGACCCTGAATGCCAAGCGGACCAATAATTCCTTCTTTTCCCTAGGAAAGAAAAGACATGCATGAACCACCATGTGGGATCTGAGGGTCGCTTTTAGCACAGCAGACTTGGTAAAGACACTGATTTCTTTTTGCTGCTTTGCAGTGACCTGATGGTGGTATTTGCTGTGGCTGAAATAAAATACTGTTCCAAAATGCAAGTCCCAAGACACAAGCCCTCACAGTGTGGTTGTCACAACCCATGTAAATCCTCAGAAACTCCAGAAACAGAAGGATTTCAGTGTAGCTGGAGTGGTCTGTGCAGTGGTCATAGCACCATGACTGTCTCCAAGGCAGATAGAGACCCATGCACACGTGGTTGGTTGCCTACAGATGTGTTTGGGTGCCTCAGAGGTGGTACCATGGCCGTGTCTGCCAGGCATGTGGTGCACTGTGCTCCTTATAGCACCCCATGGAGGATGGAGGAAGGAAGAAAATCCTCCCAAACCAAACAAACTGAAAAACAACTCACCATGAGACCAGGCGGCCCACGTGGTCCCTGAATGCCTTTGAAACCAAGGTCTCCTGGGGGGCCCTGCAAGCAGAAATGAGATGCCAAGTCCCCTTAATAAATATACTCCATATCCATGCCCTTGCTTACAGTTCTGCTGCAAGGACAGAAGTGCTGCCTCTTGTATATGAGAATGAGATAGCCCAATTTTTTACAAATTCTTTTCTTACTCCTATTTTACAAGCCCTTTACTTTCCACAGAAAGCAAACTGGTCCCCCTTCACCAGGAGAATGATGTGCTGATAAAATGCATCTACATTTCAAATCAAGCCTCTCAACATTAGGAATGCATACGGTGTCTTAGGCACAGGCTGATGCTGGAAATACAAGTGACTGAAAGATGTTCAGGTGGGAAAACAGCTCCAGGGTCTATAGGACAGCTCTTTACCCTCCACCCATTTTAACAGGAATAAGCTCCAACAAAGCATATGCAA
Organism: Aegotheles bennettii; assembly: GCA_013398125.1. Classification (NCBI taxonomy): domain Eukaryota; kingdom Metazoa; phylum Chordata; class Aves; order Caprimulgiformes; family Aegothelidae; genus Aegotheles; species Aegotheles bennettii. The sequence continues at coordinate 168,956 of VZRW01003778.1, read as the reverse complement.
ACACGCTCTCATATAACCAATGAAGATGCATAAATGAAATTAAGTTGGAATAATGATTCAATTTCAATAGTTCCCACAGAGCTGTTGATAAAGTCTTTGCAAGAAGTATTGGCACTGTCTGTCCCCATTAAAGAGACTGGAAAGTCAACTGGTCACAAGACAGACTCTTACCTTTGGCCCGAACATGCCCGCAATCCCTGGGAATCCTGCCTCGCCAAAGTCTCCCTGGAAATAACAGCCAAGACAAACACAAGAACAAAGACCAACAGTAAGTTCACATTGAGCTGCTGCTCTCTCGAAGACGCGCCAAGAGTTCAGCAGCTTCAGAGAAAGAGGAATCCATTAGTATTCTTCAGTCTCAGCCCAACTGATGAGAAAGTATGAAAGAAATCCAAAGGAGGAATTACACAAACATCAGGCTGGAAGCAACTCCAAAAGATCTCATAGATTTGTAGATCTACTTAGATCTCATAGACGAAGCCTTTTTGCCCCCAGAATGAAAGACCTACACTATTTCCAGCAGGTGCTTGTCTAGCTTGGACCACAGTCAGCAGAAGCAGGATGGAGAGCACCAACTCTGAGACTGATCTTGGAAGTTCATGTTGCAAAAAAACAGCCTCAAGGGCCTTTAGAACAAGCTCTTATTTTATTTCTAATACCAACTGGACTCACCTACTGAAGGGTAATTTCAAACTATGCTCATTCAAGCTGTCAAAAAAGTGCGTGTTCCTACAACATAACATCTCAGGCAAACACAGGAAAACCATGCATATCCCATAATTCTTTTCCTATTCAACCTCTTGGGTATTTTTGCTGAATTTCTTAAGAAAATTAATAATAAAATATTTGGAAGGCCATCACGCTTGGATCAGCACAGAGCATGAACTCTGAGAATAAGAAAAAACCTGCTGGGTAGCACGTCCTTGCATAAACACCCTCATTTCACCATATTTGAGTTGTGTGTCGTGTCTTTCCATATTTCTGGGCTTCTCGGATGTCAGACTGTGAAATGATTCAACGTTAAATAAAAGGGTCAGAAACATACACCAGATGATTCATCGACAGTCTTGGGAACATCAGGGGTGAAAAAGGCTTGTTTGGACTCTCAGCAGCACTAGGGTTGTACTTTATGGGATGTTTTACAGTGTCTTGATCAGCCCAGTTGTAAATGACTCAAGTGATGGGGTTTCCACCAGCTCTATTGCAAGGCTACTCCAGAGTCAGCCTAGAGACCTCACTGTTAGGAAATATTCCCTGCCACAACGGTGAGAAACCACTTGGCAAGAAAGGGCTTGGTTGGACTTGGTGGAGCATAAGAAACTTTACAAGGATACAAATTGATTTAATTGCCCATTTATGGATCCTGAAAGGGAAAACTGCTACTGATGAAGGACTAAGGTCTATCCTGCGTTAGGAGAACCAACCCAGCCCTCTTTCTAGAGGAGTTCCAGGCCAAAATAAACGTGAAGTCAGAAGGGTTTAAGTGCCACAGGGTCATCTCAGCTCAGGGCAGCTGTTTATGGGTTGCCCTGTAAAACACCCTCCCAGGGTTTACCCTGCTATCCCAGCCTGTGGATCTGCACCCTCTCCTGGAGGAGACAGCTTGGAGGTCAGGTCTGATGATCTCCGTTCATCACTAACCGGCTGTCCTTTGGGTCCTGGATCACCAGGGCTCCCTGGAAGGCCCGTTCCTCCTGATGATCCTCGCTTCCCTGTTTGGCCAGTCTGTCCAGGCAATCCTCTTTCACCCTAAAAATAACAGAATTCAAGTAATTCCAAAGGACAGGAGCTAAATATAACAACACTCAGCCGAAATAGCCATAGATGGAAAGCTGGAAAAGAGTTGGCTCATCAGGACAAGGAATGTGGTTTCTTCAGGAGATGCCTCAGGTCGGATTGCTGCAGGATGCACAGTGCCAGAGCAGTGATGAGCATGGCTGTGTCTCCTCCTGGGCTTCACACAAAGCAGGAGCTTCAGCAGAGCTGCAGTGCCTGCACTGGGGCTAAGGACAGCAAGGGGGGGAGATCTCTGTGTGCGCTTCTGTACGTTGCCTGTCCTGCCCTGCAGTTTCTCACAATCTCTCCCCCCCAGCAGGCTAGCAATCCATGATTAACCCATCTAAAACGCTGAAGATGTGCCAAGACTTCAGTTGGAGGCCTTCAATCCTGAGGCTGCAAAGCCAACATTTTCCCCAGCACCAACTTGGCAGCTTAAGGACAAGACAGGAGCTTCTGAAACCCAGCACCACCCTGTGCTCCTCACCTCTTGCCCTTGCCAAGCATCAGGAGCAGCACAAGCCCCAGCTACTCAGTCTGGGGCAGACTGGGAGAGAGGAGCAAAGGCAGCAAGAGCCAAGGATGGTTGAACAGCTGGAAAAAGGGCAGCAAATTTCCCTGAAGCCAGGGTGTGAGTCTGTCCTAGCGACACAAGGGTCTTCGAGTCACTTGTGATAGCAGCCTGTTATTCTACCCAAGGCAGCTGGAGGGCAGCAAGTGACAGTTTAAGACTGATGTGTTATGGGAGGCATAACCTAAATCAGACCTGGTAGCCTCTCCAAACCCAGCTAGACTCTTCCTATTTATTTCTACAGATGGATGGATTGCTGCTGGTCCAGTTTAGATCCTGTGGCCAGCCTGGACTAGGTCAAGGAGCAGGAAGAAACTCTAAGGTCACTAAAGTAGCTTGTCTCTGCTTCCACCCAGAGCGATGTCCAAGCCCATACTGGTTCCAGCCGTTCCAGTCCAGTAAATATATGCTAAAAAACAAGTGGCACAAATTTCCCTTCAGCCTCATAGGGCAGAAGCTAGAGGACATCCGAATTTCCCATGGAGTCATCCATCCTGAACATCCTACAGGCAGGCTGTAGCAGCTCCTTTGCAACTTTTCCAAGGGCATGGGGTTTTTTTGCCAGGTTTCCAATGAAAGAAGGCTGAAGCGTTTGTAGTGTGGATATGTGTATCTGTAGGGTCAGTGAACTTTGACAAAGGAGGAAAGGTCTCTGGGGCACCCAACTGCTGTGAACTTCATGAAAATAAATGGATGGATGAGTGGGGGGATGGATGAGAAAGATCTAATGAGCTTCTAGCTAAGTGAAAGATGGTAGCGGGAGGTGGGACTTTATTAGACCTTGGAGAATCCAAGCTCTAGAGACACCAGGCTCACAGATGGGATTACTCATAGCTGTATCTTAGGGAGTCAGAAACTCACCTTGAATCCTGGTGGTCCCTGTGCCCCGGGGAGTCCTGGTATGCCAGGGTTCCCTCTCTTGCCCGACATCCCTGCCACACCTTCTTCCCCATCATCACCCTGCTCTCCCTAGAAAAGAAATCCAGAAGTTGTTATGAAAAAACATGCTCTTTCCACCTCCACACAGCTTCTGTGGGGGACAGGGTGGTGTGATTCTGCCCTCAGCAAGCACCATGCATCTGGGCACGAGTGGGTTTGCAGAGCTGTGTGTGCGAATATCTGTCAGGCTGGAAACACCCGTTCATTGACAGACCAGCAAAGGCAGTGGCTGCCTCTATGTGTATGTGACATGAAGAGGAGCATATGACACACTTTGGGTACATATAAATTGGAATATCTACAGCTGCTGCTGTGCTACCTTTTAATTATTAATTATATTAATTGTGTTTGCTGTTTATGCTATGGTTACAGTTAGAAACTCACCAGCATCCCAGGCACACCATCCTTCCCAGGCACTCCATCCACTCCGGGGGCACCCTCTTGACCCTGCCTTCCCACCACTCCTCGAGGACCTGGCAGCCCAAGGATGCCCTAAAATCACAGTGGTGTTAGTGATGGAGCTCCTGGACAGCATTTTCTGGGACAGGACATTGAATTTTCACCTACCGGTGAGCCTCTGCTCCCTGCATTGCCCCGTGCTCCTTGCTTTCCTTTTTGACCCTGCCAGTAAAAGAGACAGACATCTAAAATTGCAGCAGTTCTAGCACAACTCCACTTGGGAGCCTGACTTCAGGGTGTGCTTTTGGATAATGGTTGGAAAGAGTTTTATAAAAAGGAGATTTATAAAGTCAGTTCCTCCAAGACTGGCGAATGAGCTGCTGTTTGGTTTTATTACAAGTGATTCTTCGTATGTCTTGAGAGTTCTAGGGCAGGAATGAATAGCTAGAAGGCAAGGACCTACATTTTTCCTAATACACAGCAGATGAGGACAAATAAAGTAGGATGAACTTGAGGGAGGACTCAGTGCACTGGCAAACATTAGAACAAGATGCAGTTCACCGACAGCACAGAGCCAGACCAAGGACCCAGCAAACCTTCTGCAGGGCATTCAGGAAGAGCTTTGCCCTGTGTGGCAGCTGCCTCTATTTTGCAGTGTCAATGGAAAGGAAAAGGGTATCTCGTGTCTAAAATTTGCAATGCTGCTTTGTGGATAAAGATGTCAAAGAAATACTCCCGGAGTTTATTCGCTGTAAAAAGGATTCAATTCCTGCAGAAGGAATGGAAATCTCAGCCTCATCACCTTCACCAGGGCTCTCTCAGTGAGGTCATGTACTAAAGCACTTTTAAATCACAGCACTGCATTTTGTGTGCATTGTTTCTCCATCTGCAGAGGACCAGGCAGGCCAGCTACATGAAAGAATTACTCCTGGGGGTGCTTTCTCTGCTATTCATTAGATCTAAAGGCAGTTCCAGATTGTCCATTGATGGGTAGAGTTTTATTTATCTTATCGCCTGGTACACTTTTTGCCAAGAACACCTACTGTAGGTTAAACTATCTTCTAGCATTACCCCAGCAGGGCCAGATTAAAAATCCTGACATCTGCCAAAAGGGAGCAGGAATTTGCTGAGTATTGAGGTCACATACTTATGTTTTAGCAAATAAAGTCCCTGATCTGTGAGAATAATTAGCAAGCTGTCATCATAGCCAGATGTGGAGGTAGGAGTAGGCATGAGGTACCCCAATGAACCTTGAAGGACCCATGTGTGCTGTGTTTTCTTGCTCAATAAGGGGAAGAAGTTAGAGGGACTCTTCCAAGAAACATGAGAACTGCATGGATAATTGGACTCCAAGTCTGGAAGGTTTCAAGCCAGAAAAGTTTACAGTTCAAGTGAAAGAGAGACACTTGCCTGGCTCAGACCTCCTTTGGGACAGACAAGCCAGCTGTGACTGGAGGCACCACAAACAGGGATATGGGAAAGTGACACAACCCATGGCAGTGACTAAAGACCTGCCCAAGATTCACCCATCGTGCTGGAGCTGTAATTGTCTTGATCTTCTCCAGCTCCACAAAGTCAACAAACCATTGGACTCAGACACTCCAATGCAGCCCTCCCACTAGGTTCTCCACAGTCTTTCAAGGCGTAGACCATAGACCAAATCACACATGCTGGGGAAAAGCATGAGACTCCTCTTAAGCAGACAATTTCTTTAAACTTGGGACCCTATAGATCCACCCTGCTGAAACCTACCACATCACCTTTGGAACCCTTTGCTCCTGGCTGGCCTGGTGGTCCAGGATCCCCCTACAAAACATAAGCAAGAAAAATCTGCTTGAAATTCTCTTCTGGCACTATCTTGCATGATGTACAAAGAACAGCATTTTTTGTGCCCTAACAAAGCTGACCGTATGGAAACAATTCAGGGGAACAGCCTGTGCTCAGACAGGCCTCCTGGGGAAAAAGGAGCTAGAAACTGTCTCCAGAGAGCATTTAACAGGGTGTCAATTGGAGAAGAAGCAATGCTACCCCCTCACTTGGGTGGTGTTTGTGTTTGTGGAAATAATTCACTAAATTCCAGATGGCGGCTGGAAAACACTGCAGGGAAGTGGGCAGGAAGAAGCCTGTTTTGAGAAAGGTACTGCAGGAGCTACGTGCAGAATGAGTAGTTTATACCATGACTACATCTTTAGTATTGGTACCACCTCCCTTTTGCATGCTGCAGCCCTTGTCTTGGTTTCACCTGGATGTCAGATATTAGAGAGCTACCTATGGAGGAGTAAAGCAGAGAGGATGTTTCACTGCTCTTACTGGGCTCTTCCCCATCACACACGTCTCCATCTTTTCTTCTGGCCATCCAGGGTTTTTTTTCAGGGGCAATTTCTGGACTAACATCAAAGAAATGGTAAGGAAGGGCACAGCTGCAGAGCTCTCCTTCTTCACCTTGTTTCTGAGCCAAGTGGTTCTAATGGCACTTTACTAAAGACAACCCAAAGCTCCTGCTTCCAGCTCAAACACTGACATCTGAGGGACACTTCCACCCCTCAGAATAAATCCACTGGGAAATGCAGCAGCTCTACCCATTTCTAGGCCACATGACAGAGCACTAAGATTTCACCCCAAAATAGAATCTGTTGTTCTTCTCAGCAGCCCTACAAAGAATGGGAATTAATTCAACTTTATTTCCCAATACAAACTACATTTAATGTGCTGCAATAGTTGCAATAAGCACATACACAAATTAGACACTGCTGTATATAGCAAAGGAATAGAAAGTCCTTTCCTTAAATTTGGATATAGTTTAGTCTTTCCTAAATGCACTGGTTTGAGAGGAAACACCATGCAGGCAACATAACACGGTCTCTCCTCACACTGGACCATGCCAAATGTATCATTTCCCAGTGGACCTTTCCACTGTCGTTGTCATCTCCCACTGCTCATCTCCTGAAATTTCTAGTCCCTCTTGGATTGTTCAGAAAAGACACTTTTGGAACAGGTTCTGGGAATGCCCCCTGTTCCATCACCCATTTATTAGTCTCATGTGACTCAAAATGCCCATTCTATAGGCCTGGCTTATGGAAATGCACACATTGCATGGCACAGCTCACCACACATTCCTTACTGCAGCCCTCCCTCCCTCCCTCCATCCCTTCCTTTTTGCATCTGTTTTTCACATGCATGTGACATCAGGTAGCTTACAATAAAGCAGCATCTCTTACAGGTAAGCCTTGTTGTCCAGGTTTTCCTCTTTCTCCATCAAACCCTTCTTGACCCTTAAATAAAAAACACAGAGGGCACATGTTATGAATTGTGACTACTGGGCAAAGAGTAGACCTTCTGTGGGTTGGTGCAGATTGGAAGCACTTCCCCACAACAAACATTTCTGAGTCATGTATTTGGAATAAGACTCACAGGATAACCGGGATCTCCAGGCTCCCCTCGATCACCTCTGTCACCAACAGGGCCCTACAACAACACAACAAAGACTTCAGGTGGAAGTTAACGATCTTGCCATTCACAATACATCAATGGCTTATGCAGGTTTTACAATTAAGGAAGCAACCCAACTAATCCACCTGCAAAAATCAGGCCAGGATTGATTAGAGAAGGGATTTAACATCTTACTCTGTCTCCAGGTGGTCCCTGAGGGCCTTCTACCTTCCCATCATCACCTTGTTCTCCCTGTGAATAAAAATGCTAGTATTAATATAGACAGCAGATTATATGGCAGATGCTTCTGTAAAGACCTGATCTGGTCCTTCCATGTCACAGGCTCTTAAGTCAAAGCCTCTGTTGAATTTACTAACTTTTCATCCAAAGAAAGTCTAGACAATTTATAATGGTGGTAGAATGAGGCTCAAGATTTGGTAGAATCTCTTGCAGTGAACCCCAACAGGTAGCAAAGAGCTCAGTGCATGTCTCTCCATCACATGCTTGCTGACAGTGGCATTTTCTTTCTCTGCTGCTGTGATGTGATGAATGAATGTTACCAGGATTTCATATATACTCATAGATTATGGTTATACTGCCCTAAAGAGATCATGTGCTGGATGGGAAACACCAGCGTACTTGTCTGGGGTTTTGGGGAGGTATCATAGTAGAAGAAATATACAGGGAGAGGGAGGAACCTGTCTATCCTTAGGCTGGGATCCAGGCAACTCTTTGGAGATAAGAAGGAAGGATGGATAAGAGAACTTAGGCAGAAATGGATAAGAGAACTTAGATGGAAGACTCTTATGGAGCACCTGGATGCTGCAGGAAACGGTGCTGTGCTCTCCTTGTTCAGCTGGAGCTGCTCCCCAGCAAGGTGCCAGCAGACCCACTGACATTCCAGGAAGACGTGAGTGAGATCTGGCTGTCCAGGATGGCTTGAGGATATAGTACCGAGCAATATGGATGGAGAAATTTGGGTGGCAGAGTAGAGAGAAAAGAAAGTAATGCTGAACGGGCTCTGCCAGCAGTTTCCAGGGCTACTGGACTTGCTGCTTGAAGTCAGCAGCAGAATACCTGGCAACTGGTTTGCTTTCTAGCCACTATCAAAGGAATGTAGGCCAGAAGGGAAACAAAACCACCATTTCTTAAGTCTCAGGGGAAAAAAAAAAGTAAAAGCCCAGTATATGTGTTACTGTGCAGGCGTCTTGGCACCGATTGCTTCTTCCCAAACAGGATGTGAACACCTTGCCATTGGGAGCTGAGATGAGCGTGGTGAGCTCAAAGAAAACCTCACAATTCTTGGGACCCTTGAAGAGCATCAGGACACACAGACTGTCTCCCCAAAGCTGAGTTGTGGCTTTGTGTCCCCTTGAGTCTAATTCCCACCTTGTCCTTTGTCTTCTGACTGAGAAAATCCTGCAGCCTGGTCAGCTCTGTTTGACTGAGCTCCTCCAGGACTTCCTGATGCCTCAGCTGCTCAAGAGGGAGATGAAAGGTCTGTGCTAACTCTTCGGAAAGTTGCAGTGAAAAAAAGTTAGAGTAAAGGGCAGCAAAGTAAACATGTTGGGATACAAATGGAAAATGCATGGAGAAGAAGGGAAGGCTTGTTGTTGTTGGCTCCTGTCCCAAAGTGAGATACACCAGTTTGTAATTTTTAAAAGGATCCCATCTGGACTGCTTTAAGCAGCTGCCAAGTGCAGGCGTCTGCTCTGAGCAAGGCCTCTTTGAGAAGCTCTAAACATATTAAATGCGGCGGAGTAGCTGGCTGGTATGGCACAAGGGAGCTGGATTCCACAGAAATGCCTCTCACCAAGCTGCTTTCTTCTCTGGAAAAGGGAAGACCTTCCCCACCATTATAAATCCTCGTTCCTCAGCACAGCTAAGTTTACCACGTTGTTTAAAGCTCACAGAGCAGTCACGGTCCCATTTTCGTTTCCTCTTGATTTCCCAGATTCAGGCTTCCATTTTCATGTTCACAAGCGTGTGTGAGGTTACAGATGTCCAGAGGGAAGGAACCTGTCTATCCTTAGGCTGGGATCCAGGCAACTCTTTGGAGATAAGAAGGAAGGATGGATAAGAGAACTTAGGCAGAAATGGATAAGAGAACTTAGATGGAAGACTCTTATGGAGCACCTGGATGCTGCAGGAAACGGTGCTGTGCTCTCCTTGTTCAGCTGGAGCTGCTCCCCAGCAAGGTGCCAGCAGACCCACTGACATTCCAGGAAGATGTGAGTGAGATCTGGCTGTCAATGGTCATTAACAGACCTGACTGTTCCCAGCAGGATGCATTCGATGCTTTGGTGTCTTTGTCAGGCTTCAGCTTGGATACTTGCATGTAGAATTCATTTTATCATCAGCGTTGCTGTGTCCTACTGACACAAGATCCATGTTACCTCCGAGGGAGTGCTCTTCTAGTGTCCATTTGCAGAAGAATATTTTGCTGGTGAAGGGGAGAGTGCTTCACTGAGCACTTCAGGTTAACAATTTGGGGACCATTTAGTACTGAAATGATGGGGGCTTTCAAGAAGGTGGCAACTTTCGATGTTTTAAAATAAAACAACAGTTACCATTTAAACAACTGAGAGATACATCTGCACGTCTCTTACTCCTTCTGCTGCAAGGCCAATGGCTGATGTTGCTTTTGGTAGTCACAACTCACAACTTTTTGCCAAAATGCTCAAGTTTCAACAGTGGGACTGTTAAGAAACCTCTGGCTGGGGTCTCAGCTGATGTTGTGCTATTATCCTGGGCTGGTTGTGCTTGGTTAACACTTGCCACTTGCTTCATGACCACTCAGAATATACCCGAGGAGAAATGCTGCTGAAGTCTGGAAGACCAAGAGGTGCAGCTTGGGAAGTGGATGGAGCAGGGTTAGAAGGGCTGGGGGTGGAGAGAAAATTCAGCAAGGCAGCGATGGAGATGTGGAGCAGCAGGAACATCACCAGTTGTTCCTCCATGGATGAGTTTCAGCAGCAGATGAGAGAAAAAGCAGCATGACCATTGTTCATCCCTAAAGCAAAACTTCTGAAGCGTGTGAATATCTTAGTGGAACACAACAGCTCACCCTGCCCCACTGCCTCCCACCCACCAGCACAGACTCCTGCTGCACAAGGAGTCTCCAGGCAGAGCACAGAGAGCAGCGTGAACAAGGTGCCCTGACACCCAGTCACCTGAGCTGAAAGGACACATTCAAAGCCCCAACAAAGCCAAGCCCTTGGGATCTCTGTCCCAGAAATGCCTTTTATAAGCAAGGAAGCTCCTGCTTGCACACACACAGCTGCGATCACACCGGTGTGCGGAGGGAACGCCGAGCGCTCTCCCGGTGATGGGGAGAGGAAAACGAGAACCAAGAGTTGATGCATCTTTCTTCTTGATGGGGACCCCACGCCTGACCAGTCCCAAATACCATCACTTCCCTTCCCACCCCGGGGGGGGGAGCATCGCTGCTGCTGCTGAAGGCACGTGAGGGGCTCCAGCAGCTCTGCGAGTCCAGCCAACACCAGCTGGGCCGTCCTCGGAGCACCCAGCAGCCAGGAAACCATTAACAGGAAACCATTAATGCGTGAGTCACTTCTCCAGCCTGAACTGGTTATGGCCCTGCTGACTCAGCAAAAGGGGAAAAACAGAAGGGGAAAGCCGTGGAGGAAAGAGGGCTCTGACTCAGGGCAGCTGCACAAGGGGGCTCGGCAAGGGGTTCTGGGGATGAGTGAGGCAGGGGGGTGGCAGGTGATGAGTGCCAGAGCACTGGACCAGGCTGCCCAGAGAGGCTGTGGAGTCTCCTTGGCTGGAGACATTCAAACCCCACCTAGATGCGCTCCTGTGTGATGGACTCTAGGTGACCCTGCTTGGGCAGGGGGATTGGACTGGATGAGCTTTCAAGGTCCCTTCCAACCCCTAGGATTCTGGGATTCTGTGATGAGGAAAATGGAGCAAGGGCGATGGAGAGGAGACCAGTTCTGCCTCGCTTACAACGCACCGGTGGCTGTTTGAAGCACAGATGGGCACCTTGCCAAAGACCAGCCAGTTTGTGCAGGGTGTTATTCTGACTTGATCACAGAAAGCTACTGGTCTGATTTCTTTCAGCCTGGGGACAGCAGAATTTCTGCAGCTGCAGGAAAAGCGTGTCCTCAGAACACATGCCGGCTGGCTCCACCACCGGCGCGAGGGCACGTGGTGTCTGGAAAGCCTGTGCTAGTGGCACGGGTGTCCCGGGGCAGGTTTGCAGAAGTAAAGCTGCAGCAGGAGTTATGGAGGTGGCCGTGCTGTGGAGGAGGCACCTCTGCCTCTGCCGCAGGTAGAGGAGGAGAGCACAGATGCATGGGTGTTCTGGCAGTGGGGCAATCGTCTCTAGATCAGCTCAGCTTCCATGCCGATGGAAGAGGAGATGGCTGAACTCTGCAAACTTACCTTTTCCCCCTTTGGCCCCGGTGGTCCAATTGGCCCTGGTGGTCCTGTGTGTCCCTGTGGAGAGCAGACAATGTGTGAGGAGACAGAAGTGAGCTGTTTGACTGAAGGTCCTCCCTGGTCTTCTGTTGGATTCACAAGCCCTGTGTTATGCATCCCAGCTTTGGAGGGACACATGGGTCATGGTAGAGATGAATCAAATGCATCTGGAGAAGTTGTAATGGTGCAAATGGAGACTAGAGAAAGAACTAAACTGAGCTCAAGATAAGAAATAAATCATAGTTTAAGAATGATTTTGCATCCTGTTGAGGCAGTTTTGTTACACTGGAGAACAGATAGGAGCTGGAGAATGAAATAAAATCCTTACCTGGTAACCCTTTAAGCCAGGTTCCCCTTGAGCACCCATCCTCCCTGGAGCACCCTGGAGAGGCAAGCACAGAAAACACCATGAGAGAGACCCGTGGGTATTACCCCACAAGAAGAGGATGCACTGGGCTATGCAAAGCAAAGCTCAGCACCACATGGGAGTGCAGCCACCCATTCTCCTGGCCACCAGTGAGCTTTGCTGCAGCCATCTCCAATGCTCTTGCTTGGCTTTAATCTCTTACACAAGGAAAGTGATGCTAGGAGTCCATTCCATGTCTTTATCAGCCTGTAGCAGTAGGTTCCCCACCTCATTCAGACTTGCTACCAGAAATGGCTGCATAGTGTGTGCTCTTCATCTACCCTTCTAGATGTCTTTATATCCAAATTCACTTTGCGTAGGAAGTCCATCAGTAAGACCATTCCCATGCATGACCTAATCCTAAACTGTAGGGAGGAAACCTTTTGGCGTGGGTTCTGAGGCCAAGAAAGGAGTTTTGTGGGTTGTGATGAGGGCACTGCAAGAGCTATTTATTGCACACTTAGCAGACTGTACAAAAGGGTCTAAATCAGATTAAAGTGAATTGCAAACTCTCCATATAATCCCATTTAGCGTAGAAGAAAGCCCTTTCCACAAGACAGAGATGTGTTCAGTCCAATAGATGGCTGCTCAACTATTGCTTTGCTTCCTTGCAAAATAATCCCTGGAGGATTTGCCAAAGAATATGAAGGGAAGATATATGGGGAGGCCATAATTTTTAGTGCAGGAAAACACTATCAGCAGAACCATTACTCCATCACTCATTTGCTACTGTTCTGAAACATCACCGTGATTCCTGGTTCATAAATAACTCCTGCTTTTTCACTAAGTTCTACCAAATATAGTGCAAGAATTTTCTTTACCAGCCTTCAATGCATGAGGAGGTATGATTACTTACTGCTGCTGTCCCAATGCATTAGTCTCATGCTCTTAAAGCACATTAACTTTCTTCCCTCTCTACCATACTATTGATGTTCTCTCTGAAAGCCTCACCTTCAGCCCCCAACTCAAACCCTTTCCCAGGCTATATTTCTTCCTTCTGGAAGTGTTTTAGATAAGTAGATCAAGAGTGGGTGTAGAAACAGGGCAGAAGTCCAAAGCACAGTTCCTTATAACAACACAATATGACTTGGAAGCAGCTCTTGCCATGACTGTGCAGTCTCAAAGGGAAAGATCTTAGCAAAAAATAGCTTATCAGCTCACTGCCTCCTCAAGAAAAATCCCCAATGTTTCAGCCATTCTGGGGAGTTGTGAAGAACCACCACGATGCAATGTGAGCTGCGTTCACGGGGCACCAACACAACCACCATTATGGTGGTTAAGCTGCTTTGGTCAATTAAGCCCATCCAGCATCATTGCACTCTCTGTGCTCTGAAGTCTCTGTTGGCCTCTGCTTCATTCAGGCCCATGCCCACCACTGCTAGCCATGTTTCTGCATGTTGTGTTCAACCATTTGCAGAGCTCTTCTCACCATAGGTCCCAGGGTACCTCGGGATCCTTTAGGGCCTTGGTTCCCTTTTGGCCCCTCCTTCCCTGGAGACCCCGTCTCGCCGAGCTGCCCCTGGTAGCCCTTGGTGCCCTGCAGAACAAAAGCACTGACATTAATGCAGGATGAAGCTGCTTCTACAGCTAAATATCAAAAATGAGCAAAGAAAGGGAGATCCAGAGGAGGAGATATCAATGGGAGATGTTCTTACCTTCTGGCCAGGCTTGCCCTTTTCTCCCTGTTTTCCTGGTTTCCCTTCTGGTCCCTAGGAGAGAAAAAAAACACTGTTGGAATGGGAAAGCAAAGAAGTCCCATCCCAACACACAACCCCTCATACATTCTGTCCTGTTCCTGCTGGAGCCAACAAGGAGGCTGGGAAGTGATGCAGGTAAGGCCATGACTCACAGGTACTACAGCCAGAGTATCCTCCAACACATGGAGGAGAAGGAAATCTCATTGCTTAAAGGTGGAAAGATCTCTGTACCCAGGTGACTATAGGGCAATGTGGCTGGAAGATGATGATTTGCACCTTCAGATCACGTCAAAGACAGGCGGGTGATGGAAAACTGCCATAGGATGTGTCCAAGTGTCCTCAGGGATGCGAAAGAGGGATCTCAGCAATGCTCCTTGAAGATAGCACCCACTGAACTGAAAAATGGTACCTACCCAGCCACTGCTACAGACAGGGCTGAAAGGTGGAAAACATTTACCCTGGCCCCACAGAACGTTTCATCTGGTCTGCAGACAGAGCTGCCACCACCGCTGCTTTGCAAATGGAGTTGTATCTTTCACCATCAACTACAGCACTGAATTGGCTCTCCATACTTTTTGTATGGTTTTAGGATACTGGCAGTACAACCATTGCCTCAGTGGCAATTCCCCTTATTTTTATCTTCTAAGAACAGGCAGTGGTTTCATTTTCCACCCACCTGCCATGCCCAGATTTCTGCTCACAGTGCAAAAACCTTCCCTCTATTTGTACTATCATTACTGCAACACACAGAAATCACAATATACTGATCAGATGCTAGGAATGGAGTGGGCTGCAAAACTTCAGGTGGGAGCCACAGCAACGAGAGAGAAACGCTGGCTTGCTTTGTGCCCCGAGGACCTGCTGTCCCTCCTTGCACGCCCCCAGCAGAAATCAGCTGTGAGGAGCAGCTAAGCACAGCCTGCTCCCCTTAGGGAGTGCAGGGAGTTCATGGTTTGACCCCGACAGCATATTTTGGATTTGAAGGAAGAAGCAGAAGTATCACTGAAGACAATAACTCATGCTTTTTGGTGTTTATGACAGACTTTCCAACAGCACCTGCACACCAGCACAGCATCTCTGCCTCCCAGGTAAGAGGGATCATTTTCACCACCATCGATGTTGCAGTCTCAGCTGAACAAAAGCACCTCACAAAGCGAGCCGTATCACAGGGTTTTCACTCTGATCTGAAACATGGGCCTCCAAAGTGCCTGCTCTTAACACAAAGGAGCGATTCAGCCTTATTTCAACCCTGAAGAATTACACCAGTTCTTCACCTCCCCGAAGGGAATAGCTCCGTTTCACCCAAGTCAAACATTTCAAAAGCCCACCTTGCCAACACTGGTAGAGCTTCACAAAGGCCATGTCCCTGCCGAGGAGCACACAGCCCTGTTCTGTTGTCTCTGCCATACAGCTCGGCAGCTTTTGTTTGCTATTTTTTGCTGCCACTTTTGGAGAGATCACTTTTGGAATTATTTTCCCACAGAGGCAGCGCAGCCGCAATACACGACGAATTGTGGGTGCCAAGCCTCCAGCATCACCCATGTCATTTACACTTTTGACAGGAGTACAGACAAATCCTCACCAATGAAAGCACCAGCCTGGGAACTGGCCATCCCCATCCAGCTCTGCAGCTCGCTCACCACCAGACCTGGAACCAGGTCTCTCAACTTCCCCACGCATCAGTCGTGGTGCGTGTCACAGAGCAGCAGCAACACTTGCAGACCCTGTTCTGTGGCAATACTGTGACACTTGGCTTGAAAATTTGGAGAGCAAGTAGAATCACTCAAAAAGGTTTACTGTCAAACCAACACGTGAATGAATAAAGACACAACTGGGATTTCTAATTGGTTGCATTTTCCATCAGTATCCCTGGACTGCACACTGAGGTCTTTTGGAAGTACGGGCAATAGGTATTTCCTCCAAATAGGAGAAAGCCTGCTTTCAGCTAGATCTGTTCCTGGCCCTGCTGATGGCCAAGCTCTTGATCTTCTCCGGCAGAGCCGTTTTGCACACTCAGATGTGCTCCTGAATTGCTGTGCTGTAATAGCTCTTGAAACAGAATCACAGAATCCTAGGGGTTGGAAGGGACCTCGAAAGATCATCCAGTCCAACCCCCCTGCCAGAGCAGGGTCACCTGGAGTCCATCACACAGGAACGCATCCAGGCAGGGTTTGAATGTCTCCAGTGAAGGAGACTCCACAACCTCTCTGGGCAGCCTGGTCCAGTGCTCTGGCACTCTCACAGGAAAGAAGTTCTTCCTGAGATTCACATGGAACCTCCTGTGCTCCAGTTTGCATCCATTGCCCCTTGTCCTATCATTGGTCATCACTGCAAAAAGCTTGGCTCCATCATCCTGACCCTCACCCTTTACATATTTGTAACCATGGATGAGGTCACCCCTCAGTCTCCTTTTCTCCAAGCTAAAGAGCCCCAGCTCCCTCAGTCTCTCCTCACAAGGGAGATGTTCCACTCCCTTCATCATCTTTGTGGCTCTGCGCTGGACTCTCTCAAGCAGTTCCCTGTCCTTCTTGAACTGTGGGGCCCAGAACTGGACACAATACTCCAGATGTGGCCTCACCAAGGCAGAATAGAGGGGGAGGAGAACCTCTCTTGACCTACTGACCACCCCCTTTCTAATGCACCCCAGGATGCCATTGGCCTTCTTGGCCACAAGGGCACATTGCTGGCTCATGGTCATCCTCCTGTCCACCAGGACCCCCAGGTCCCTTTCTCCTACACTGCTCTCCAGCAGGTCAGCCCCCAGCCTGTACTGGTGCATGGGGTTGTTCTTCCCCAGATGCAAAACTCTGCACTTGCCCTTGTTGAATTTCATTCAGTTTCTCCCCGCCCAACTCTCCAGCCTATCAAGGTCTCGCTGAATGGCAGCACAACCCTCTGGTGTGTCAGCCACTCCTCCCAGTTTAGTGTCATCACAAGCATTTCCATGTAATTGCTCCATCCTAGGGGTCAGAATGCATTGTGCTGTCTGTGAAAGATGCAGACACCAGTGCACTGAGGAGATGTACCCTTCCATCTGTGCAGGGCAGGAGGACCCCATTCACAGAGGAGGTCACAGGGAGCTCACAGCTACATCAGGGGAGTTTTAAGTACAGCCTGGTTCCCCTCACCTGGATACATCTCCCATGGAAGTAGCGAGTGAAACTTTCTTCTACCTTGCACTGGGAAATGCCCTTGCTTTTTGAGAAGACAAGTTCAGGCCTTAAATCTTCCCATCTGAGAAAAAGTGTTTCCACACTGCTCCTAAAATCTGCCAGCATTCAGGTTCATGCTTTTACCCACAAACATGAACTACAGATACAGTGTTAGTGTCATCTGGGATAGGGAAAAAACCCAAAACATAAACCCAACTTTGACAGCCAAGCCCTGCTCACAAAACTAAACTGGATCCACAGAAGACTGTGCCATGTTCAAACAGGGTCTCAGCTTTCTCTGGGTTCCTTCAGTTTGTCTTTCCCTGTCGGTGGAGTCCAACCACAGATATGGGATCTGATGAACTGCCTGTACCGGCTTTTCCCCCCATGATGCCTTGGCCTCATTGAGCAGGGATGTTCATCTACTCCAGAAGGCTCTCCTGGATCCTCCAGCTGGGGCACGGCTCCTTCTTCATTGCTGGAGAAAAAAATAATTGGCAGCATCTTCAAGTCTTGTCAGTGATAGTGGGACCAGCTGTCACTTGCAGTAAACCATGGAGATCTTCCTTTGAGCCTCCCTCACTGTTGTTAGCTCTCATCTGCCAGTTAAAAGCTTTGCTGGTATAAATAAATGGGTCAAACTGTGCTGGCAACACCATCAGCAGAGACGTGGCTTGGACCTTGCAGCCTGAGTCACCTCCTCACTCCGAGTAAACTCCATCAGCAAAGGATGTTTCAGTGCTCTACCAGCGTGCTTTCTAGGACTTTGGCCAGCGGAGCTCTGCTGGTGAGCGGGAAGCCTACCATATGTCTGATTTTCCTGGATGTGCTTTTCCCAACTGCGCAGGAATTTTGCCCAGATGAATTTCGAGGCAGTTCAACACTTGTCGGGGCTTCCCAGATAGGCGATATCTCTACTCGTGATGTTCCAGATGTGGTTGGTGTTTGTTGCAATCCCAGATGTTCGCCGGGCACACGCGCGCGGGGGTTTGCACAGTTCCCAGAACTCACCACGCTGTCACATGCCACACGTTACACAGGCAATAACAAGCCCAGCAAGAACTTTGGTAGCCTTCAAAAAAAGGTCCGATCCTTTTTCTCTCCATTCTTCTGACTCATCTGTCCAGGGATGGAAAAATCAGAGCCAGAACAAGGGGGGAAAAAAAAATGGATAAAATTAAAATTCAATGAGATTGTAACTTCATTCAGGGTCTCCAAAGTACCTCAGGAATAGAGCATCTTTTGGTACCTCTTTCACTGCAATGTGAAGTTCCTCAGGTTCCTACACCCTTTAGCACAGACAGCAATGAGGGGCAGAAAATGTACAAAAGCCTATACATAAGAATAATTAATTCCAAGTTCTTTTTGTTGGATTCAAATCAGTTGGGTTAGCGTGCCAAGGCACTAAACACTCGATGCTTTTATTCTCGGGGTTTGTACACATTTTGTTGTATGCTTTGGGTTACTGGCTTGCTGAGAAAACAAATCTTCTTTCCAAGCTTCTTCTGTGAGCAGGATTATTTTTAAATGGTGATTTCTCTTTATATACTGCATTCTTCAATAGAGAAGCATATTCAGTACCTCCAGAAGCTGTTGGTATTTGTGACTGGGGACAGTGGAAAGCAGCAGTTTTACAAAGTCACCTTCAGGTATGCCAAAATAGCCAAGGAAAGCAAAAAAAAAATGTTATTTTAGGTCTAGCAAGTTTGAAATTTCATTACCAGCTTCAGTAAGGACACAATTTTATAAGTTTTTTAGTATGGCTGTAGGTATTCCCCTAAGGGAGAAGCTGGATGGTTTATTCTCCAATGCAAATTGATCAGTTTGTAAGGAAAAAAAGAGGCTTTTGGCAGCAAGTTCAGGTCTCCTGCACAGCACAGGAGTGATGTTACTGGGAGCAAATGGATGAGCAGCCCGGCTTTAAATTCTCAAGACATCAACAGTTGAAATCTATGTTACGACAACATCATCCAGAAACACAGAGTAAGGAAGTTGAATGAACTGCAGAGAGATACGGTCCAAACGGAGCCAAACACCAAACAGTGTTAAAATCCAGACCCAAACTTTCCCCACGTTCAGTGATGCTCTGCTACATGCACTGGATCCAGGGAAGTGGTCACAGAGACGTGACTCATGGTCCTGGTTTGACTCAAGGGGAACTGTGGCTCTGGGCACTTCTGGTCAGGTTTCTGCTTTGCTTGCAGACTTCCAGCACGGCACAGGAGGGAAACTCTACAAGGGCACAGCTTCCCAAAGCCTATCTCAGGCACGTTCAGGATTACTCAGGACTGCTGTGGAGCAGGAGCAGTTCTTTACTGAGGGGGTGGTTGGGCACTGGAATGGGCTGCCCAGGGAGGTGGTGGAGTCACCGTCCCTGGGGGTGTTCAAAAGATGGGTTGATGAGGCACTTGAGGCCATGGTCTAATGGTCTAATGGTTAGGAATATGATGGGATAAAGGTTGGACTTGATGACCCTGGAGGTCCCTTCCAACCATAATGATTCTATGATTCTATATTCATTTTTTTGGGGGGGTCATTGAGTGTAGATCTGAGGTCACTCCTCCCTAACAAAAAAGAGGCAGGAAGAAATAGAAGAACCAGAATGCAGTTACTGAGTAAAGAAAAGAAAGTGCCGATGGTGAGAGAAAAACAATAGGGTGGTAGTTTGAGGCACTAGATGTAGAAAAGGCAGAGAAGTTAAAGCAGCAATAAAGGTAGGAAGCATGAAACATAGGATGATCATGTCCCATATTGTTCAGGGCCCAGTCAGCGAGCTCATTTAAAGGGAAATGAAAAAGCCCCATATCATTTCCTACCGCTCAGCAATGTCTCCATATGAGAACCTCTACTTAATAAACTTTGATCGAGAGAAGCCTCCCCCCATGGAGGACAGTTCACAAGCACTCAGGAAATTAGTGGGATTATTGGGGCCGGGCATTTGAAGACATAAATGTTTCGGTTTATAAGAAACACATTTCATAATCACTCTGCCTAGCAGTAGTTTGGAAGGGGAGGAGACAGGGCAGCAGCTCCTGAATGAGCATGGGGAAAGAAGAAAGACACAACTGTTCTTGAAGAAGAAAGACTTGATTGTACCGAGAGGTTCGGAGGGCTTCACTGGGATCACTGGGAAGCAATGGGGTCCTGGGCTACTCGTGGAAACCTGAGGGCTGAGTGCAGGTAGAGCTGGCTGGATGAATTAAAAGAAAAAGCAAGGTGGGGAAATCCTATAAAAGAGCTCGTGTGGAAAGACTACATCTAGCATCACTATGACTTTGCTTTCAGCTAAGTTCCTCAGCTTGGAATGTGGAATCTAACCCAAAATCTTGTCCCCCAAACTCTCTGCTGTAGTGCAAGTTCTTATCTGCATGCAGATGTTAATCTGAAATACGTTACTTTTGGTTTTGTGGAAGAGGAGGTCTATTTAATACGTTTTTTCTAAGCACCCACAGTGTAAGGCAGCAAAAAGAATCATGTATAGAGCAGTGTTGTGTGCTCTGAGCTGTCCCGATGGCCCTGAACTGCCACTAATTTGTTGTTTCTGGGAAAATCCCTTTTCCCTCCATCTTTGCCTCAATTTCCACATCTCTAAGGAAGCCCAGTAGGCAAAGGGGCCACCAAAAGGCTTGATGGTGGGTGGGAGGTGCAGAAAAAGTGCAAGCCCTCATCCCCCACTGAGCTGTGAAGCCTTCGTACATGATGCCACCAAAATGCTCCAAAGAATTCACCAGTGTTGGAAGCTGACAACTGGGAAGGACGGAATAGACAGAGCATTTGGGCTGTATAATTTATGTATATCATTTATGCTAATGAGCACTACCCATATCTCTTTTTCCTCGCCCAAACACTAAGGGTTAATACCTTCCTTTTGAAGGACACAGATGCCTTGGAGCTGTGGAAGAGAAGGAGAATGAAATCCTCTCTCTCGAAATGAGGAGGGGAATCTTGGAGTAACTGCACAAAAAGCGCGGCTCCTTCGTCTGAGTCAGGAAAGGAACGGTGCCAAGTCAACGGGATTTATTTCAGATTCTGGCTCATTTTGACTGCTCTTAGCTCCAAATGAAGACCAGCTGGGATCAGCCTGCCCGCCCCAGCAGCAGAGCCCAGGCTGAGCTGGACTCACTGCAAGGGCGAACGGCCCCTCGGCTGCAGGAGAGGAACCTCGGTTCCTCGCGGATAGGGAGAGCTCCGTGATTCCCTGCAGGATTCCCAGGGCTCACAGGCAACCCTGGTTCACTCCAAAGATTTCAACAGATGTGGTCAGCTGAGTCACAGATACCAGAATAGCAGACAAAGGGAAAAAAAAACCAAACCACAATAAAATCTCCTAAACAACAATATCCAGCATGTGCCTCTTCATAAAACGGGATGTTTGGACTTCAACAGAAGAGGCTGAACCTGAGGCCACCAGTGATGCACTGATTATTAAAGCAGAAGAAAGAGAAGCTGGTGGCAGCTGAGGGCAGAGTTGCCCAGGGGTGACAATGTTGCCTCTTAGGAGGGGAAGGAGACCCATGGACTGCAGCGCTGGGGAGAGGCATTCGCCCTGACCCTTGCCCTGGCCCTGTTCAAAGCAAAGAGCTTAAGCACGTTCCACTGCATTCCTGGGCAAATTCATTCCCCTTTGATTTTTGATGCAAGGCAAATACCTGCTTATGGCTTGGCTGGATATTGGCCCGATGGTCACACACCATGGCCAAGTGCAGGCACCTCCAGCTATAGAAACTGGACTCCAGTATAGGAACTGGCCCTGCTGATGGTGCAGCTACTGGAAAGGACAGACTGCAGGGCAGGAAGAGAATGTCCTGTTGTGTCCCCTCCTCTCACTGCAGGGTGGTCACAGCCTTCCCCTGCACACCCAGTATTCTCCCACCCTCCATTGGAGGCTAACCCCACCATCTCCAGATGAGGGAGTTTAAGAAACTTCTTTCAAGTAAGAGCTCCACAGACAGCCCATAGACCAGGGCAAGAAAAACTTTTCCAGGAAACAACAGCTCAGCACATTATCAAAAAAAAAAAAGAAAAAAAGGCAGAGATTCCTGCATGGACAGCAGAGATTAAAACCAGCAGTGACTCCAGGATTGTCCTTCAGCACCCTCAGTGTTTTGAGGGAGCTGGATGCCATGTAAGTGATGTGGCGTTGCCAGCTGTCGCTGAGCTCATGTGTTTGGAGTGAATGGCTGGATTCAGTGACAGCAGAGTGAGGAGCTTTGTTGCAGAAAATCTTTGAAACATGTTTCCAGTGGCAGGAAACAGAAAAGAACAAAGAGCAAAAAACCACTCTGGGACAAACTCTGCTGTAAATGATGTTTGGACAACTTCGTAATAGAGCAGTGTGTCGGATGAGAATGAGCTCTTGCTCTACCCTGGCATTACAGAGCCCAGGAACCAGCCCCATCTCAGCTGTGACCACAGCGTGTCGTTTCTGGAACCACTCTGCTGGCTCAGAGAAGAAGGTCCATCCAAGCCAGCAAGTCCTCCTTCCACTTCAGGATTGTAGCCTGTAGGTGATGGAGAAACAAGAACACCATGGGAAGGATGCTGTCCTCAGGACACCACCAAACGCTGCGTGTGGAGCTGCTGCTGCTCTGGGGAGCAACGTGGCTAACACCACAGCACTGGAGCCAAGAGCCACAAGTTCACCCAGTGCTCTGTACTGGGCTGGATAGTGGCTTTATCCTTTTCAAAGCACTGTGAGTTCCTTCAAAAAACCTTCCCAGATCTCCACCCCAGCCCAGCTCTGTCACCCTCTTGGAGAGTAAACAAAAGGACTTTTTGGACCTTGCCGCATGGGAGGAAAAGGATTTACCAGCTCTTAGAGCTCTTTTGGTCTGCTGGAGCCCATCTGCACCACGCAGCAGGGCCGGCACACGCAGCCAGATCTTCTCTGATGTAATTGTTTATGGCAATTTATACCATTGGAGCATCTGGCTCAGAGCTTCCCGAGTCCTGACGTGGCTTGACTGACACTGTAGATAGGATTTCAGGTTAAAAAGGAAGTGGAAAAAGAAAAGTACTCTGCTCCCAGTTTTGCTGAACAAGGAGGGATTTTCTTGTTTCAGAGCATGTTGTATTTCATTACCTACGGGCTCTCCAATTGCTTTCCTGGAACTGTAAAAACCTCGCTATCAGATGTCTGCCTTGTACGACAACCAGCACATTACGAAAACCACAGTGCACAGCTCCGGAGCACAGCTGGAAACCCACCACCTCCCTCCTGCCAACTGGCTTGGGCCCTTCGCACAGCCACCGGTGGATCAGTTGTCCTCCAAGGAAAGAGCTGAAATGCCGTATTTGCTGTAGGTGGAGAGGAGAAGCAGTGGAGAGGAGCCCTTGTGGGGGCTTTACTCTCAGGGACCACTCGCCTGTGTCCAGGTTGATGGTTGCACACCAGTGGCTTCAACCTTTGGCTCTTATCCTCTGTTGTGAAGAGCAGGATGGATTGGCAGCCAGATCCTTTTTAAATGCACATTTGCTCTCCAACAATATTGTTTGGGAATTTCAGGCTCCGTGGCACTCTCCCCTCATACGATCACAGGTTGGCAGACAAATTGGCTTTTTATTTTGGCAAACTCTGCTGTGACACTTGCATCACTGATGGATGCCTTGCCAGGTTTCGACGAGTTGTTCTGTCTTCCAGTTTCCCCACATATCCTTGTCCTGCCTTGCTCATATGGAAAGTCAGGATCTCCAGTGGACAACTCCAGCTCCTGGCACTGTTGACCCCAGGATCTGCATCTCCAGCCAATCTCTCTGAATGGAGATGATGCCCAAACAGTCCCTGCTGCTGTGCCAGGGAAGAGATTATCAGCTGCTCACTGCTCAAACAAGCCAACCAGAGGTCAAACGGCCAAGTCCAGGAGAGAGTCAAGATCAAGTGAGGCAATAAGTTTGTACTGGAAGAAGATGGAAACTGCTGGGAGGAGATAATACGTAAGATAGCAGCTTAGGAAAGGTGCACATCTCTGATGTGATTTTTGATATCTCAAGTGGATCCTGTGCTCAGCTCTGTGTTAGTGTTTCAGGTGCTCTGATTTCTCTTTTATAGCCATAGGGACAACTGGCCCATCCCACTGCTGAGCAGGAACTGGAATTGAATGGAGCAGTGTGAACTTGGACCAAATGACCAGAAGATAGAGGATACTCGTGTACCTCAGCTCCAGCTGTCTCGAGTCCTGCCAGCCACAGCTGTGAGACTCATGGACCATCTCAGTTGCCAGGTCTGTGTGCTGAAATCTGGCTTTGAAACACGTACAAACCACCCCTGGAGACTCAGCTGGGGCCTCCCTGCTGCTTTTGTTTGAGATTTAAAACCACAGTGGAAACCGGTTTTCAGATACGTTAATAGTGGAAGAGGCTGAGCCAAGTCAAAGTAATGATCTTTGAAAAACGTTTCTTGAGCACGGAGGGAATTTTGGTTGTGCTCAGGCAGCAAAGTTGTATCAGCATCCGGACAGCTTTCTGGAAAAAATCTCCCTCAGTAAAGCCAGGCTTGTCCCTGCTGTAGGGATTGATCGCCGGGTGAATGTCTCTCTTCTGCATGACCCAGGAGGGCAGCAGAGTCCCTTTATGCTATGATTCTATGCTTCTTCCAGCACCTGTGAAGGTGCTCCAGGACATCCCTTCATCTGCCACCTCCCAGAGAGCTCTCTGACTGTGCAAACTGAAGAACTCACCTCTCTCCATCCCTCGCACTGGCCCATCGGCACGTGGAGTGCAAGCTTGTACGTGCCCTGCTGGGTTCCCCAGCTCCTACCTGCTGCTCTCCAGCTACACAGGGTGCTGCCAGCACCAGGACTTTGCCCCAGGCCAGTAGGTGTAAAATGGGCTGAAACTGTACCAGCAATAAAGCCAGATCATTTCAGAGCAATCAGGCGCCTCATTTCCTACAACCCTCAAGAAGACACTTGATACTGAAGTGTCCTGTTCCTTTAGACATAAGCAAAATAGGGATTAAGACTAAACATGTCCTTGGTGTCAAGGAAAAGTCTTCGAGAAGCGGTGCAGCTGCAGGACTTGTGGTGAAAAGGACTTTTTCAGAGACTGTTGTTCGTGGAGGGCATGGCTCTGTTGGTCACCTCTAGTGCCAAGGCAGAGGGCAACACAGGGACAAGTCAAAGCCCTGGAGAAGCTTGTATATATATCTACGAGTGCAGATGGGCATCAGCTTTCTCGAGCTAATATGAATCTCTTCTAGAAGCAGATGATGAGCTACACACACCCGGATGGAGGTCAGTTTGTTGGCACAGGTAACCAGACAGATCCTTGTGTGTGTGTGTCTCTCCCACTAAGGTCACAGAAGCATTAGCATCTCCCCCATCCCCTTTTAGATGAGCAGAATATCTCAACAGTATTGGAGCAGATGCAAACATCTCTAGTCCAGGGAAAGGGCAGTGGATCCAGGCAGGAATGCAGTAGGAGAAACCTAATGAAGGTGCAATAGCTAAAGATGAAGTTCTCTTTAAAACCATCTAAGCCGAGTACTGGGCAGTGTAACACTGCCATGTCAGGTGGATTAAAGCCACATGCAACACGTGTGATGTGTAAGCACACAGTATCTCCAGCACACCCAAACCCAACACGCCTCCTCCCTGCAACACAAGTGCCTCCACACCTTCCCCAGGCAATTTCCATCCCACTCCTCAAATCCTGGACAGGAATTTGTCACCGTGCAACCTTGACATTTGCCCTTGGCTGAATCACCTTCAGGCTTTTTCCCTGACAAGATTTTTGTTGCCTTTGTCCAGCAGCCTTAAAAACCTCTGTCCATTGCACACGTTTGTGGTGGGCTGTGCCTCTGGTGGCTTTTGTGGCGTGTCTTGCAGAGGATGGGTTGACTTGCTATTCCAGCTTCCAATCCTCAGCTGACAAGGAGGGGGCTGTGGTTATCTCTAGTGGTTCGCATCTCCGAGCTGTAAAAACTTTACCTTGGCAGAAATCTAAGGAAGATCCCACCAATATTTGTACATTTTCCCCATGGGAAGGTAGGGTAAGAGTCTCAAAGAAAAAATGGGAAGAGAAAAATTATTTGTACCTCTGTCAGAAGATTTCCATCTTTGAGTGACCTCAGTGAGTACAAGAATGCCAGCCTATATATTAGGTAACAGCCAGGAGCTTGGCAGAGGAGGCAGTGCTATCTGAAGCCTATGTGGTCTCTGAAAGTCTGCTAGAGTTTAGACTTAAGGATATACAAAGAAGCATATTAAAATAGTAGATGGAAATATAGCATTCTGCAGTAAAAAAAACAAAAGGGAGTGATTATGAGCAGGAATCTTGGCTCTATTGACTCCTTTTTTTAATTTTTTTTTCAAATAAAACAGAAAACGGCATCATGTTCCCAAGGACATGCTGGCAAACAGCAGGGATGGAGTCTGAGAGAATCTATATTTTATACTTTATAACTTAATATGGCTTTTGCATGATTTTAGTGTTTTTATTGGTTCTTAAAACACGCACAATGTAAACACGTGAACCAGCTCACAGTCCAGCACATGGAGGGCCAGGCACTGAGGGTGGATGTCCAGCCATGCCAGCCTGCAGCTGGGAGGGAGCTGGGATACTGGGACCACCCCTGACCCAGGGTACGGTCCCAATCCTGCAAAGAACTCCCTGTGGGCATGGGGGGCTACTCCTTTTTTTAATGCAGGACTTATTTGGGGCAGGACTACAGCCTTATTCTGCACATTTATGGTGCTGCACTGCAGTATTAAGCCAATGTTTCCATTTTCTAGTCGAGTCAGCGCTCAAATCCCCAACTCATCCCAAAAATAACACAAATCCAGACCCTTTGCTGCTTCCATCCCCTCACACCTTTCTCCCTGCCCTCCTTTTAGCCAGGCACAATTGTCACCAAAGGGAAAAACAACATGCTTCAACATCGAGCATCCAGCCAGTGCTCAGAGGTACCTGCCTGCCCCGCTGCTTCCCACCCTTCCTGGGCAGGGATTTCAGAGCTGCCATCAAACACGGGCTGCTCCCTCCTCCTAGAGATGCATGGGGTGGAACCCGGCGTGTTTTCCAGCTGGACAAACAGCAAGACTTGTGCTACAAGCCTAGGATATTCACTGAGGATTCAGGAATAATTTCCTGCTAATTTATTCTATTTGTTTTCTATATATAAGGGGGAAACTTTGGAAGGGAAAGCCAGGAGTAAGCAAGTAATATCAAACAGAAGCAAGAGAGGGCAAAAGCTCGCCATTCCCAAACTCCAGGCCAAGGCCAGCTGTGGCAACCAGGGGAAGCTCTGCTCCTCACAGCCCTCTGCACATTCCTCTCCAATACCCTGCTAGGTGAACCATTCTACAGGTGCAGTCGTGTTCCAAAGCCTATGGCAAACCAGAACGATCCACATCTCAAGTGTGTATCCGGATTAAAAGACCAAACTGTCTCCTGAATGCATTTTTTTTCCCCAAAATAACAGACTTTACAGCAACACTTGCAATAAGTCACATCTGGGGCAACTCCCAGACTGTCCTGGTTCATTGTCTGCATCTCCTTCTCAATCTGCCCCCAGGTGTTTTGCTGCAACATGACATGCCCTGTTGCAGTGGAATTAATGTCTACACTAATTACTGCCCTTGTCAAGAAAAAAAATAAGGAAAAAGAATAATGAAAAAGTCTATGTATGGGTGTTTTAAAAAGATGGACCTGTTTGAAATGGACTTTCAATTGAAATTGGGTCCATCTTTTTGAAACACCCTGTATTTCTTTCTAGGGTTTGGATGAAATCCAGCCTCCCAGACACAGGACTGCAAACTGCATTTTGTCCTCTTGTTGCAAAAGGGTTTTGTCTCTTCAGACGAGCTGGTTTGACTTTTGCAGCCCAGAGCTTAGTGTGTGCGCCGAGGCTGGAGCTGGGGAGCACACACGGCACCCCCGGGCCATCGGGAAGGTTAAAGTCATCTCACATGCATGGGTTAAGTCAAGAGCACACAGCACTTCTGGGGTGAGATGCAACTGCCAGTTGGGAAACCAGAGTGCAGGAGCTGTGCTGGGGCAATACCAGTACCCTGATGATCCCAGGTAGAACCACAGAATCTTAGAATCATTATGGTTGGAAGGGACCTCCAGGGTCATCAAGTCCAACCTTTATCCCATCATATTCCTAACCATTAGACCATCAGACCATGGCCTCAAGTGCCTCATCAACCCGTTTTTTGAACACCCCCAGGGACGGTGACTCCACCACCTCCCTGGGCAGCCCATTCCAGTGCCCAACCACCCTCTCAGGAAAGAACTTCTTCCTAATCTCCAACCTAAACTTCCCCTGATGGAACTTGAGGCCATTTCCTCTCGTCCTGTCATCAGCAATTCGGGAGAAGAGACCAACACCAGCCTCACTACAACCTCCCTTTAGGTAGTTGTAGAGGGCAATAAGGTCTCCTCTCAGTCTCCTCTTCTCCAGGCTCAATAACCCCAGTTCCCTCAGCCGGTCTCCATAAGGTTTGTTTTCCAGACCTCTCCCCAGCCTCGTTGCCCTTCTCTGGACTCACTCCAGCACCTCAATCTCCTTCCCATCCTGCAGTGCCCAGAACTGGACGCAGCACTCAAGGTGTGGTCTCACCAGTGCTGAGTACAGGGGCACCATCACCTCCCTACTCCTGCTGCTCACACCATTTCTGACCCGAGGTACCCGTGGGGCTGCCCGTGCAGCTCGGGGGCTGTGGGTTGGTTTCGCAGACTCACTCGGACACCTGTGATGCCGGGATATCCAGGAGGCCCTTCTTTTCCCTTCAGTCCTTCGTTGCCTTTTTCTCCTTTCTCTCCTTCCAGGCCTTGCTCTCCTTTGTCTCCCTGTGGAAAAGAGGAAAGTGGGAGCTTTTCATACCCACACAACACATGGGTCACCGTACGTGGCTCTTGCAAGGAAAAAAACCCACCACATAATTAATATTTCAGGAGTCTGAGAGGAAGAGAGCCTGCAAGCAAAAGGATGAATGAGGATGAGTCATAATACACTTGACATTTCAAAAATGAGCAAAACCAGGTTTCTTTTTTTTAAAGTCTCTTGGCTGGAGCAGAAGGAACTCTCCCATCACACAGGGTAATCTGAACCCCTCTGCTTCTCCTGCAATGAACCTCCCACATGAATGAGACAGGCAGACAAGATCTGGAAGTCTCCCTTGACTCACCCAGAAGCCCTGAGCTTGAGATGGTGAGAGGTTTTTAATAAGGAGGGTTTGTCAGGAGTGGTTGCTTGGCATTTGCTGCCGAGCAGGAATCAGCCCAAGGCTCGAATAAACACTCTGTGAAACAGTGTCACCTTGTCCCTGGGAAGGATTCGTGGTCTGAGCAGTGGGCATCATGGCAAATCATCCTTCTTATGCTTGATGGCACAAAATTTTATGGAGCCAATCAAAAAGGCTGATTCTGTACTGACAGCAGCACCTACACTTGTGCAACCAACTGGCCTTGACAGGGTCCTGCTCCATGTGCAGCTGTGTCAGTGAGAGCACAGCAACACTTCTCCTGGTGAAACAAATGCTCCTGCAGTGAGCAGTGGCTCTTCTGCTGCCCAGAGACACATCCAGCTTGAGAAGATCTGGCTTGGTTCAAGAGCTCTTGGGAACAGTTAATGGTGGCGAGAGAATCCAGAAGTCTTGAAGGAAGATCTTTTGGTCCAACATTCAGAGATAAGCAGAAGTAGAGACACATGGCAAACAGCTTAACTAGAATGAAGCAATAAACTGCATTGTTGTAGGACTGGCTGCTTTTTCTTTCCATGGAACAAAATTGTTGGCCTGTTTGGAAAGGCCGGCTGTGCAGGGACAGAAATCAGAGTCCTGTTCCAAAGGCAAGGTAGCAAGCTCCCAGGAGCTAGATAAAGAGCCCAGTGCAAGCCCTGAGTGAGCACCTGGGGCTCTGCCCAGGGGAAGGGGATCTGGTTTCTTCACTTGCTAACAATGTTCTGGTCAGTGGTGCTGGGCAGAGTGATGGGCGATTCTTGATTTTCCCTGCCAGGCCCAGGAATTCCTGATTAGTTGGAAATTGAATCTGTAAAGGCTCAAATAAAGCAGACAAATTGTTGGAAACTTGATTCTTGAAGAAGCTGACCTTTTTGGAGATCTGAGCAGGTGCCAAAAATGTGGGTAGAGGAGTGAAACAGGAGGAGTGAGTTATGTGTGCTCGTGGAGAAAAAAACATCCTTGCAGGGAGAAGGGCAGAGGCTTCTTGCACAGACACCCCAACAACCCCCTTGGCTTCAACCCCCCCCCCCCCCCCCCCCCCCCGGAACCATGGGGCCTGAGTGCACGGGGGTGGAGATGGCTGGAACATGCCATGAGAGGGAGGTTTACCTTGACACCATCCGGCCCGGGTGGCCCACTGTCCCCTTCCAGTCCTGCTTCTCCCTGAAAGACAAAAGCAAATAACATGAGGCTGTGCCCAAATATCCTTTTTTTCCCCATGTTTTTGGTGCTGACCTTTGGCAGCGAGTCAGGCTGCAGTGACAGGAGCCCAGCCCTGCACTTTGAGGCCATGGTTTAATGGTCTAATGGTCAGGAATATGATGGGATAAAGGTTGGACTTGATGACCCTGGAGGTCCCTTCCAACCCTAATGATTCTATGATTCGACACATGGCCTGCCTCATGCCCTGATGCTGAACAAGATCTTCCTGCAGCAAGAGCATGGGTTTCTCCTCCACAGACCCTGCTCCTGGCCTGTGAGAAGACCTCTTTCCCTGTGTTGAAAAGAGGGCTGGGACTGTATTAATTTAACTTGGGGCTTCCCCATCCTGCTTGGACAACTGAGCTTAGTCCTGAGAAGGGACAAGAGCCACGCTGGCTTCTGTCCGTGCGTTCATCCCCACACCTTGGCTCCCTCCCACACTTCCCTACTTCATGCCCATGTCCTGCTCCAGCACCTCCCTGCCCCATGGTGACTGCACCATCCCAGCTGTGCTCAGCCAGTGAACGGGCTGGGTCTGTTCCCACACGGCCCCTTCCACACACGAGGTTGTCACAGCAGCACTGTGGCATCAGAGGGGCTCGGGAAGGCTGGTGAGCTCACGCTGACAGGCTCTGCTAGGAAGGTGTTCCCACCACCCGCAGAAGAACCAAGGGCCATGAGGGTTCTGGGGTGCTCAGAGCAGGGTCTGTCTGCTCAGGCTGTGGGTGACCAGGGAACAGAGCCTCTGGGCAGCTCATGAGGCACAGAAGCCCTACCAGAAGGTGACTGTACTCACTCTTTGGCCAATGAGGCCTTGCTCTCCAGGGACTCCCAACTGGCCAGGATCACCCTAAAAAGAAGGAACCACAGACATGGAGACAAGGTGTTTACTGGTGTTGAGTGGGCATGAACTGAATGAACTGGAGGTGCCTGGAGCTGGCAAACAAATGGATCTTGGAGACAGGCTGCAAGGTGGCACTGGGGGTACGATGGCCACAAGGCAGCTACCTCCCATGTGTGCCCATCCAAGCTAACTGCTTTGCAAGGAAGAGAGCTCAGGAAATACAGAGGCAGGAGGGGAAAAAGGTTTGACCTATCCATACATCTCCAGCAGCAAACTGGCCTGCAAGTGAGACCTCCCAGGTTGGATTTGATGACCCTGGAGGTCCCTTCCAACCATAATGATTCTATGACTCTATGACTCTCCAGCCAGGACCAGTTGCACTGACAGTGGGTAAAGGGGTGTTTATGCCAATCATCGTGTCCTCTTCCCAGCCAGGAGCACAGGAGCTGAAACACTCGTGCACTATCAGGACATTGAAGACATGGTAGCTCCAGTGAAGTGTCAGAAGATTTGCCAAGGAAAACATGGCAAAGGATGGGGCTGGGAGTGGGGGGTGAAGAACAGCAAAGAGGAAATTGCATTTAATCCCCACACAGAGCCTGTTCAAAAGCTCTGCACGCAGGGGAGAACCTTCAAACCGAGCGGAAAGGGGGTTAGGATAAAATAAAAACCCCTCTGAGCTGCTCAGCACAGGGACCTTATTCAAACAAAGAGATGTTTTTAATAGGCCTTTCCACGTGGACAAGAAGGTGCATTCATGGCTGTGGAGCAGGACACCCTTCCCCCAGAACCATTAGAGGAGTTCAGTCCCCACAGAGCTGAGGCTTGGAAGCTGTGGCAGGACCTTGCCTGAGTGTATTTTTAAGTTTGGGACCTTCCTAAGACTCTTCTTGTTTCGGATTAGAGCCTGCCTGGATCTCTGGGTCTCAAGGACTCCTTTCTCCACTCAGATTTTGGATCTGCAAAAGAGTTGAGCTTCATTTCCAAGGCCCTTCGCAGCTCTTGAGGCACAAGATGCCTGGGACAGTGCTTCTCCCCAGCACTGACAGCCTCTCCCTCTGGGATGGGCCTCAGGAATTTGCAACCAAGGGCTTAAAGTTAACCCTATTTTATTATTTAAACTTTATTTATTATTATTATTATTTTATTATTATTAGTTTTTATTATTTTATTATTATTTATTATGATTATTTTANTATTCAACTTTTTGTTGAATATGCTGTCTGCTTTGGCTGCTGGAGGGGGAATTTGCAATGTTACCCAATTCCTGCAGGAACAGATGTCGTTATCACCCTGGCCTGACAGAGAAATTTCACCCAGGGTTTTTCTTACCTTCATGCCAGGTTCACCTGCAAGGCCAGGTTGTCCCATTGAGCCAGGCGGTCCCTGGGAAGAAAAAAAAAAAAAGATAATGAAAAAACCCATTGTAACCAAGTAGAAAGCAAGATCAAAGACATAATTCCTTTAGCAGAGCCCTCCTGGGATAGCAGAGCCCTGGTTGCAATGTAATTACCTCCCTGGAGCTGGCTCGGGGTACGCAGCATCAAAGCAGCACGGGACCCCCTCATGCCTGGATCCTGGGAGGGCTCAGCTCCTCTCTCCCAGCCCTGTGGCAGCCAAGCACCTCTCTCTGAGTCCTTCCAGCCCCTCTGCTTTCTAAGGGCAGTAACCATGCAGGGCAGCAGCACTGGGGCTGGTAGGGAAAGGTCCAGATTTAGACTTGAAAGCTTTTTGCAAGGGTCCAGCAGGTTGGCTGTTATAGTGGATGACCAAAAAGCTCAGCTGTGCTCTTGCTCCCTGCACCCACACTTCTCCTGTAGCACCGGGGTGATCACAGCTTCCATCAGTCTGTTTTGGTCAGGGTTAAGCTTTAATGCAGCTGCAGGGTTTGCCCTCGCAGTGTTGCAGGAGCAGCTGCCCCCAGAGACACAGGACACAGCTCCCAGCTGAGCCCTTGGCCCCATGCTCCCCAAGAGGCAGGGGTGCAATGGTGCTGCCAGCTCCAGGACTGCTAAAGGGAACCAAGAAGAGCAAGGTAACACCAAGCCTTCTAGCACAAAGCTTGACCAGATAAGCCCTGACATCCATCACCCATGTTCTCTGGCTGTAATGGGCCAGCAAACATCCCAAAGCCAATGACCAAGCTCAGACCAGAAACCCATGCCCCAGGGCTGTCACCAGACCATAGTAACTGAAAGAAGGAGGATGCAGATGAGATAACATGGCACTATCTATCTGACCATAGACCCTGGTAGAGGGGCTTGGCATCCTTCAGAGACCCTTTTGTTTTGGCTGTGCCTGACCTGGAAAACTGTGGAAAGATAGAAAGAGGGAAGATGAGAGAATGACCTTGCAAACTGTTACTTGGAGCCCAGCTGCCACACGCAGCCTTGCAATAGAGGGGTGACGTTCATCAGAGACCTTTAACACCAAGATCAACTGGGAGCTTTAATCTTTGTACGTTTGCTGGTACCTCTGGGAAGCATGGGGAATGAGAATCTGTAAAAGAATCCCACAGATGGGACAGCAAAGCTTGTCTTTAAAGGATTTGAGTGGTTTATTTACTTATGGTATTTGTTTTCTGGACAACAATCCTGCTTCTCTTTGCAGTTAGGAATAAAGGAAAAAAGAGCACATAGTCAAGGGAGCACTTGGCTGACCAGGGAATAAAGCCAGTTCCTGGCTTGCTGCAATGGATTCAAGCAGAGGAGGGAGAAGGGTGCATGTTGGGTTTGTGAACAAATGGTCAAGTCACGCAATGAGAAAACTCAAGCTCCAATGAAAGCAAAAATCCTGCTTTGGTTTCTCCAGAGGTGCCAGTGCAGAGAAAAGCTCCTGGAAGAGCCACAGATTTGAATAAAGCTCTGTACTTTCTTGGTTGGCAACGTCCAGAGTGGCTCGGTAGCAGCTTTCCAGCTCTGCAGTGTGGTTTACCACGCTGAGAGCTCACTCATCCAGTCCAGCAGCCATGAGAATGGAAACTTGTGACTCATACACTTTGCAGTAGACTGCATTAAAAGCCACCTTCGCTACTGTTTTCACAACCAAGTGAAACATCATGTCTCTATTACAGCCCGGGACCTATGGAAAGGAGCTACCCAAGGGGAACTGGCACATCTGGTATAAACAGCCAAGACTATAATACTTCAAGGGGAGTGAAATCAAGCCAAGAATGCAGACGAGTTAGGGGGAAACCATGGAGGCATCTCCTGCACTCCATCGGGGCACTGTTGGCAGCTGCTGCTGCTTTGGTTATGGTGTGTTTGTGCTGTTGCTTCATGGCAACAGCAGCCCAAAAGCAGAGTCAGCAGCAAAGGCTGTGGTGGCTTGTGATGGGGCTGCCACTGCAATCCAGGTGGGCTGGCAAAACTGCATCTTGTCAGCAACAGCACCAGTGAGAGGGAAAGAAAAGACCAGTTTTCAGTTTGAACTGTTCCTGTATTTGGTCCCTGGCTCTGCATCCTGGTGCAGAAAGGTGGCCCCTGGTGTGGTTGCTGGGACACGTCTGTTACTGTGGTCAGCTCTGAAATGTTTCTCTCGTTGTGGAGATGGGTCTGCACATCTACCAATGGGGTATCTATGGCCTGGGATAAAAATGATGCTCGAATTTTTGATTTTCACTGTTTGCTTTGGAAGTTGATTTTCAGATTTGAGAGAAATCCCTCCTCCTTGTGCCCCCTGGTGTGGAAGGATGCATCTCTGCACTTATTCCTTCTTCAGTTCTGTTACTCTCAATGCAAGGGGAAAACAAATAAGAACAAAGATCAGACCTACCTTATGCCCAATTTCTCCCAAAGGCCCAGGTGGCCCCTGCGGTCCTTGTGGACCCTGAAAAACAGAGACACAAGGCTCTTTTCATACAACTGTTTTCATTTCTGAAGGGCCATGACTTCCATTGCCTGTAAGATAAAACACCAGATATCCCTCCCACATCACAGTGGAGCTACGCAGCATGCAAAAGATGGCCAGTGAGATGGAGAGGCAGCAATGAGTGTGCTGAGGCACCTTAACAGGCAAACAACAGCTCAGAAGTCCCTTCATCTTTCTGGCTCCCACCTAAAACAACTGCAGTCAGAAACTTGAGAATGCCTGGTTTACCCTCTGCCTTCACACTCCAGGTCGGTCTCCACACATACAGAGAGCACGAGATGATCCCTCTTCCTGCTTCGGTCCTATTTGCCCTCCTTGAGGTCTGTGTCTTCACCTGTCACCTCCCAATGTCTCCCTGAAAGCTCTGGGCTCAGTTCTGACACCATCAACCTCTGTCCTGGTCCCCCTTCAGCTCTACTTACCAACCCAACTCAACTCCTCGTGTTACATCTGACCCTGTCCCAGACCCAACCTCTCTCTTCTTTTCCCCCTTCCCTTCCGAAATCCAGCCCAGGCTGTATCCTACACTCTCCTTGGTTGATCCATGGCCCCCTTTTGCTTTCCAGGGGTCTGACCTTGTCTTTCCTCATGCCTCCTAGGACTCTAGCCAAGTCTTTCACATCTCTGACCACGTTGGAGTTGGCAAGGACAGAGAAGCTCAAAATAGAAATGAGTGGTGGGGAAGAGACAGACAGAGAAAGAAATGAAGTGTCTGTGTGTGTGCAAGGAGAGACAAATGAAGAGAGAATGATCAGACACTTGCCGGGTCGCCTGGAGCCCCTTTTGCTCCTGCAGGTCCAGAAGGTCCTTGGATACCCTAGAAAAAATGAAAATACTAGGGTAAGCTCCAACCCCACAGCAATCTTTCATGCCTCTTGGTAATACACATCTCAAACACTCCAGTAAAAGCAGTGGAGAGGTGGCCCCATTAAGTGTGAGACACTGTCCAAGTTCTTCCTCCTGGACCAGGACCCAGAACTCACAGACTTGAGTGAAACTGAGCTTATGAAAGGAAGAAGAGATGGACACTTACTGGGAAGCCACGTGCTCCTGTCTCCCCAGTCTCACCCATCTTGCCCTGTGAACACACAGTGACAGCGATTAGCAGCTGGGAACATGCTGAGACACCAGCTCTGACAGGCACTCGCTGTTGTGGGGGACATACCTGCAGCCCATCTGGCCCCAGCTTTCCTGGATTCCCTGGTTGGCCCTGCAAAGCAAAAAGACAAAGACACATTGGCAGAAGCACAAACTTTTGGTGGTGGTCTTCTGCCCCAGCCCACCTGCTCTTGCGTTTTTGCGCATCAAATATCCCCTCCAGTTCCCTGCAGCTTTTGAGAGGCCAAATGCCCAGCATCCTGTCCTGAGGAACACCCCAACCAGCCTGGAGGGTGGGCAACAGGTTGCATCACCTAAGGGTTTTTGAGCAACACTGCTTTGGAGAAAGCTGGGATTCTCAGGAGACAAAAAACAGCCCTACATGAAATCATGGAGATTCCCCTCCCAAATTGCACTCACGGGGCCACGTGTGCCATGCAGGGAATGGAGTCTGTGATGCTCAATGGTGGGACAAGGGTCCATCTCTGCCACACTGTGCTCACATCTGGCTGCTGCCAAAGGGAGAAAGTCTCCCATGTGTCCCTCTCTCAAAGCCTGCCATGGGACAGGCTCACCTTGGATGAGGGTCTGCTCGGGCAGGGTATCTGCCAGGCTCTCAGGTGTCTCCTGCCCTGCAATTTTTCCTGCCCTGACCTAATTAACACAAAGTACATCGGAGCAGATCCATATTCCCTTAGGACATATTTTAGCAGTGTGTTAATTTTCCTGCTCTGTTCAGATCCAGCAGTCAGGCACACTTGCTGACCATTAAAGCTGCTCCCCTTCCTGCATTCCCCTAGTACATTAGCAGAGGCCTTTTTTATGTTGGTAGACTGTCTCTGTATTCAGATCTCAGCTGCAAGGGTCCTGATGCCCATGTTGGACAGATTTTACCCCAGCTGCACAAAAGACTCATTCCTGTTGGTTGATCCTCATGGAGCAATTGAACATCCCCTGTTCCTGGAGGAGGACACAGCCTTGATCCTGCCCAGAGCATTTCACAACACAGCTAAGAGCAGTTTCAGCCAACCTGGCCATCCACTGGCACTCACCTTGACACCTCGTGGCCCTGGCTCACCTACTGGTCCATCAGGCCCTCTGGCACCCTAGAAAAAGGCAAAAGAGAGGCAAAAAATAAGAACACAGAGTATATGGCTCACTGGAAATCAGTGCATTCATCCTAGCCTTGGCCACCAGAAAAACCCATGAGATCAGTCCTGGCTAAGCCAACCCATACCTGGTTGGGTTGAGCACAGCAGATCAGAGCCCAGGACTCAACAGAACCCCTCTGTGTTTTGTTGCTTAATCTCTTACCATTTACCAGCACACAGCACCAAAATACTTTTTATTCCTATTAATAACTGCTAACCACAAACCCAAGCCAGAGGAGCAAGGCAGCCCAGGAGCAGCCTTATTTTCACACAACAGTTACAGGACAGGGGTTTTGCAATGCTCAGACTTGCTGCTCGAGCCTTGTTGATAGCAAACCTCTTCCTTCCTAGAAACCCCACTTCTCCAACTGCTCCTGCCCTTAACCCTGGGGGCTACCACACTGTCTGATGGCACTGGAATAGGCACTGGAATGGGCTGCCCAGGGAGGTGGTGGAGTCACCGTCCCTGGGGGGGTTCAAAAAACGGGTTGATGAGGTACTTGAGGCCATGGTCTAATGGTCAGGAATATGATGGGATAAAGCTTGGACTTGATGAGCCTGGAGGTCCCTTCCAACCAGAATGATTCTATGATTCTGTGGTCACAGCCAGGGCAACAAAGCTACAAAACACACAGAGGCACACAAGCCCCACCGTACAGTACCTTCACAACTGCCCTGGGTCCCAGGCTGCTTCCAAAGAGCAGGGTATATTTGCTGGCAGCTGAACTCCATGCCTTCAGTTACAATTACCTGCTCTTTAAAGAACTGGCTGCTGTTAAGGATCAGGCAGGTGCTCATGCATATGCATGCTAGGAGCAGCACAGCCAGCCCTGCCTGCTTTGGCATGCCCGGTCCTACGCCTGGCATCTGCTCCAGGAGGACTTGGGGAGGTGTAGGGGACACGCACACTGCTGCAGATGCTTGTGGCATGTACAGGACTCCAGGCTGAGTGATCAGCTAAAATCAAACAGCTCATGGTATGGTTGGGGCATCCTCGAGGAAGGGGTGTCCTTGTTCTTCCAGAGGGTGCCAGGTGAGGAGAGCACTGGTCTCAAAGAGGGGATAACAGTGATCCAGCTTTCAAGCTGATCTGAGAAGGGCTGAACGTGCAGTCCTCTGCACCATTCGGTCCCCAGAAACCAGTGACAGAGAATAAACAGAGCCAAGGTCAGGGAAAATAAAAGAGTAAAAAAAGAGGGCATATCAAGAGACTCTATTAATGCACATCATGTTCATAATCAGGCCGTGAGCTCAGTTGGGACTCTTCGGCGCTACTGCAATATAAATAATAAATAAAAACACAGAACAGTGCTAGAATGTAGTGGTAAGAGGAATCCTGAGAGCAGGCCAAGGCGGAAATAGAGAAAACAGGAGCCAATGTGCTTAATCGGGATGCAAACCGAGTGCCAAAAGTAATAACAGGGCTGGGGAGCCAACGCGTTAGAAAAGCAACTCCAGTGTGAGAGGCAGGAGAGGCACTCACAAAGAAAGGCAGTGTAACAGCAGAAGATGTATGGGAAATGCAGCCAAATTATTACAACAGACAAACTTTGTCAATATAAAATAATGCAAAAATTACTTCTGTGCTTGGCAGAACCCCGCGCCGCTGAGCGTACCAGAGATTCAGTAACCAAAAGCCTGTGTCTTGCATGCCAGTGAGACACAGCTCTAAAGAATGCTCATCCCTGTCTCCAGGACAGACGGACAGAGAAGGACTGTGCACCAGATGGGAACACCACAACCAAGGGGGGTGTTTCCCAGGTTTGCTGCACTCATGGAACGGCAGCTCCCAACCAGCCCTAGAGCCCAAGTGGCTCACGCTGGCCACTGGATCAGAGAGCAGTAAAGACCAAAAGGGTTATTAATCCACGTCCCTATAAACCTCAAAGCATAATGACATAAACCAGAAGGTCATTTGAAAGCAGGGCTACTGACAGCTCAAGCCAGAAAGTGCTGTGAGTTGGAGTAGAGGGAGAGCAGGGCTTGGGGGCATTTGAGAAGCTGCCTGGGGTGACTGGGACACCCACCAAAAACCACAGACCTGCCCTGGGCTGGGGACTGGGCTGCCCAAAGAGGAGGGAAGCAACAGCATTTGCATGGCACTGGTACCTTGGGAAAGCATCCTGCTGCCCAACTCCTCATCCTCCCTGGAAAACAAACTGTTCCCCTCCCCTCCGAGCAGCCATTCAGTTATTTTGTGCAATTCTGTCTTTACTATCTGAGGTGATAGGGTTACCTGCTTCTGAAGAAGTGCAGAGGGAAAAGATTAATAGCTCAGCCCTGGTGTTAGAAAAGGAAGGATCAGAGGTGATCGGGGC
The DNA here is from genome assembly GCA_013398125.1 of Aegotheles bennettii. NCBI lineage: Eukaryota > Metazoa > Chordata > Aves > Caprimulgiformes > Aegothelidae > Aegotheles > Aegotheles bennettii. The sequence goes on along the minus strand of VZRW01003778.1, from coordinate 129,472 downwards.
ATGGAAACAGAAGCGATGACCCAGCTTAGATGTCTCCTTTCCAGGGCAGATGCTGCTGGGCAAGGAAACTGGGATGCACCTGGCTCCTTCAGACCCATCTTCTGAATCATGTCCTACCCTGTCCAGTCCCTTTTGCCAGTGCTGGGCTGCTCTGAGCTGGGTGGAGGCTGTTGGGTGCCCCTCAGCTCTCCCTCAGCACTGCACCAAGGGCAGGGTGGCTGTGGTTCTCAGCAGTCCAACCCGGCAGAGCTGGCTGGCTGGAGAAGTGTTTACAGTATCCTCGTTTCTTCCAGCAGAGCCCTGTCACCAGCATGGCAGGATCTGCCAGGGCAATCTCACTTCCCAGCAGTCACCTGCCTAATCCCATCACAACACATCTCATCGGCATCTGACCTGAAGGAGGACAAAATGACCCTGAATTTGCAAATGCATGTGGCAAGCTTCATCTTCTCCAGCCTCCCGGGCCGAAACCCAGGATAAAGGCTTCCCCTAATTTGCCCTGACAGGAAAGGCTACATTTAGTCAATTAGTTAAATCTTTGAAACTCTCTTTTACTGACAACGCCAGTTAGAGATGAGTGAGTGAGGTCCTGGCAGCTCTCCAGGGAGCATCCCATGCCAAATGCTCCAAGGCACAGCACGGTGCCTTCCCCCTGCAGACCCGTGGCTTGGCCTTGCAGGCAGGGCTTAAGCACAGCTCCCCGGGCTCCCCTTGGACCCTCGGTGCCTCAGAATTAACCCAAGGGCTGGGCATGCCCACCCTGAGCATGGCAGGGCAGAGCCCCTAGGGAGGTGTCTTGTGGAATGTCTTCCCTAAGGGCTTCTGCAGCACAGACTCCTCCTATAAAGGGTGCAGTGAAGGGCATGGTTGATCATCAGTGTCAGCATCTCTAGGAACCAGTGAAACGGAGAAGAAAGCTCTTCTTTAGCCAGTGTTAGTATTTCCATGGCAGTGCACAGCTCAGGAGAGGTCCTGCTGGGCCAGGGCTGTACAAACAGCAAAAGGTCCAAGTGGCTTTACAATGTAAACAGGAAAAAGAGGAAGGTTAAATTGAGATCTGTCTGCTCCTTTGCACGCGGGCAGCCAAAGCACAGAGAGATATAGGTCCAAGGCTGATGGAGCGTTTGAAAACCTGCTCAAGTGTTTCAGCAAAGCCAGCTGGACACCAACGTGCAGCTCAAAGGCATCGCCACGTCCATCTCAAAGCATCTCAGCCAAAGTCGCACAGGGAGTCCCAGCACGGGGACACTCCTGGGCAGTCACTGCAGCACATGAGCCACGAGGCCAAGTGTCATCACTCATTGCTACCTAAGCAGATGACTTCCCCCTTTGGGTTGGGTTGTCAGGCAAGAGAAGCCAAACCGGGACTGAGCAGGAAGTCACAGCTCTGCAACCCTGTGTCCAGGTGCTGATGCTCCAGCTGCAGCAAGTCATGCGTGTCAAGCTCCTGGGTCCCAGCAGGATGCTCAGGGCTGGGCAGAGATCAGTGTATTTTACACTCCAGTTTCAGTGTCTTACTTGGGCACATTTCTCATTGCAATCCCCATGTAGGTCCCCATGGAGTGATGTAGTAGAAAGCCAGCGTTGAGTCCTTGCAAATCTCACCTGTGGTCACATTCTTCCCCCTCTAAGCATGAGTGATTTTTAATGTAGCCTCCAGCAACAGCAGCAAATCAGGTGACAGTGCCACCTGACCAGTGAGTACACAGGCCAGGATAGCATTTTCCTCAGAGATGTGCAATAATGAGCAGCACTATCATCAAACCCAGACCAAACAAAACACTACGATGTTGGCTAGATATGAACACCACCAGCTCACAAATGCAGGGGAATTTAGCTCCAGGCTGTGTTGTTCAGTCAACAGAGCTATACCCTGCTGCTAGAGTAGGCAATATTCCTGCAGAACAGAGCTAAATACTCAACAAGGTGTTTCTGCAAAGCAGAGCTGCATTTCCCACTGTTAGAACAGATACTCAGAGCTCAAAGAGAGACAGCAACCAGCCTCTGAGTAGCAAAAGCAGCAGCACAAACGAGCAGGCAGTAGCTCCTTTCCAGAAATCCAAAGCTTCTTCCTTACCCCTTTTATCCAAATATTGATATTTCACTATCACAGTCCAGCCAAGTGAAAAGCAAGCAGATGCCTTGACTGAAGCTGAAGGGAGCCATCGCTGGCCATAGATCTGTAGCCAACTTTTCCTCAAACGCTTCTAATTCTTTTTCGTCCAACTAGAAAAATCCCTGGGAGCAAAACAATATACCTCTGCTTTTTTTCCATGAACAACTCTCTCAGCTGGGCCTGGAAAAAGAAACTACTTGCAGGTTTGCTTAGATAACACCACTTCACAAGTTCCCAGCGCTGACAAATTCCTGCAGTTGGTGATGCTGTGAAGCATTGGCTCTGGGTGCTGCTGGCAGTGCAGGTGTGCAGTGCCTTATCTCCTCTTTGCAGGCTTCACCTGGGCAATAGTTAATGCAGGAGCTTGAAGAATGAATTGCACAGTGGAAAAGAGCAACGTGTTTGGGGATTTGAAAAGCTCCTCAGAGTCGCCTGAGCCAGAGCTCAGCATCCCCTCCAGTGAGAGGATGAAACCCCAGGAATATTGATGGACATCTTAGCCAGAATGGGACAAGGTCAGCCACTTTACAGCAGGGTTTCAGGCACAGCTTCATGATCTGAGTTGTGAGGTTGTGGCTCCAGTTGGTATTTAACCTTTTGTAGAGATCCTCAGCCAATACCTGGGCTTTTTGTTATTGCTATCCTTGATAGAGGATGCTGGACACCACAGGTTTTCCTGCTGCAGGGAGCTGATTTACAGAAATGGGCTTTTGAATTTAAGTGAGATAGGATGAGGGACTTGCTGAATTTAAACCTCCAAATTTGAACCTTGATTTGGTTAAATAATTAGGTTTCAACATGTACATAGCTGTCACTAGCTGAATGCTAAACACACGTCTAAGTGCTACACTGAGTACAGTTTAAGGGAAACAACTCTTGACTCATGAGTCCAAATTTCTTGTCCTTAGGGAAGAGGAGAGGGGAAACTGCATTTGTGGGAGATTGTTCAGTATCGGTTTGATGGGCTAAACAAAGACTTGGGAAGGAACAATAGCCCTGCCATGACTAAAAAGGTGGTTACAATTTTTAAAGAATTTTCATTTTAAAATTTGTACTTATATCTTGACAATACAAAAGCTATCACAACGTAAATGCAGACCCCAGAAAGTCTCCATTGTTCATTACAATCAGAACCATATTTGCTATTTACGTTTCCATCAAAAGCAAAATTACTTTAATGAAGTATCCACAAACAGAGCTCATGGAATCCACAAACATCTGGCGGAGGCTGCATTCATGTTTCCACTCTGAATTGAATTACGTCCCTTTTGTAAGCTGGGATAGACAGAGGGTAATGTCTGAAATTACACTTGGGGATCATTTCCCCATCTTGAGAAAACCAAGAGCTGAAATAGCAGGACAAACTAAGCAAGCAAAGAATACTATGTGCCTGGAATATCTTCTGAGAGTATGAAGAGAAGGACGTGAGTGATAGACAGACCAGAGGTCCTCCAGGCAGGAGATCTGCTGGTCCTTGCAATACATCGTGTTCACTGAAATCTGTAGGATTTCAGGGCAAAGCCTAAATTCCCCCTCTCTGTTGGGGTTCTCAGAAAGGATGTCTGCCTGTCTGTCTGTCTAACAAATTCCGTACGGATTATACCACTTGGTGCTCAAATGCACCAAATCTCCACCATGCCAGGGTCTAGCAGTGGGTCTTGAGGGCAGGATCAGAGCAGGGCACCAGCAGCAGATCCTGTTGTACCTCCAAGTTCTGCCCTTCCTGGGGTGACTTTTTGTAAGGCTCTGCAGCCAGCTAGGATAGAGCCATTGCTGCATTTCTGGTTTTCAAGGCTCAGATGCACTTTGTAGTCTGGGCCTCCTTAGTGGAGGGAAATCCAAGGGGAGAGACTGGCATAGGGTCTGCTGGACTCAACATCTGGAGAGCAAATGCCAGCCAAGGCCATGAAGTTGAACGTCTCTGCCATGTGGGATGTCATTTTGAGGATGGACGGTGCCGGTAGCAGTTGGTGTCCTGCAGGAATTCTCACCCTCTCTGGATCTAGCTACACGCAAAGGCAGGTCCCTGCTGTGCCCGTCAAACTACTTTCTTAGGAGCTGACTCCAGCTTTGCTCTTAGCTTTACCTCTTGTGATAAAAAAATATCCTCTTTGCCATTCCTGACATTACGAGCGGAGCTGGGAACAGCCCAGTCAGTGGTTCTCTCCTTGTGGGTTGAGGACTTCAGGCCAATGCAGAAGCAAGAAGCTCAAGAAGATTTACACAAGTGGATCTCACACAACTCAAGAGCCAAACACTGCAGTTGCACGTGGCTGCCTGCCGTAAGGAGAGGCTCTGTGCCAGGGGCTGTGCTGGCATCCCCGGCCAGCAGCTGGGGGAAGGCAGTGCTGGGTCTCCTTCTTCATCACCACGTACATTGAAGGCACTGGCAGAAATGTCTGATCTCCTTGAAGGATCCACCTCTCCAAAAGCATGCACAGTCGGCAGCCTGGATTCATTCAGAAGGTGTTCACCTTTCAGCTCTGTGCTGTAGTTTTACCTTGAGATATTTTCCACCATCCATTCAAAGCCTCCTGTGAAAGTGCCTCCAGTTCATCATCCTTCATGACCATGGATGTGTTGGGCAGCTCAGATAATTGCTGCTATGTACCACAGAGAAACCTCACTCCCCAGGGGACCCTTTGAGAGTGGAGCTGGGGAATGAATCCATGGGCCTTCCCACCAAGGAGAACAGTGGCCAGGGAGCTGTTTTTCCTAGCCACAAGTTAAAAGCCGAATGCCGATATGCATCTGCTGGGCTTGGTGTCCCCTTCTAGCTGTGCTTTTAAAGCTTAAAGCAAGTCCAGGGTACATAACTCTGTGGTTATAAAGCTTTCTAGATGGTTATTCCATTTCCATTTGCTGGTCCCAGCTATTTAAAGCCAGTATTAGCTCTGGTATAGGGAAACGTATGCAAACCTTGGCTGTCCCAAATTCCCCAAGCAGGAGTTGCGGTAGAAATAAAGTAGAAATAAAGAGGGTGGGTAAAATGTATCACTTACTCCAGTATACATATTTGAAAATGAAACACGGAAACAGATCTCATGAGGTCCTTGGAGGAAGAAATGCAAAATATGTTGTTGTTGGGGCCTTCAGCAGAACCCATGTGCGCTCGCTATTAATAGTTTGTAAAGCAGCTGGACAAGGAAAAACAACCCCAACGCAGGGATGTTCCTGCAATAAATGTCCCATTGAAGAAGAAAGATTGAGGAGCTCAGTGGGACATGGGTTGGATGTCACAGGCAGGAAAACAAGCAGCTTTGGCAGGTCTAGAGGTCATTCTGCTGTCAGCTGTCAGCCAAACAGTGCAGGAAGAACCACACATGAGCTGACACAGAGGGCTTGTGGGACGTTTATCTTGTGTAACGTGCTTGTAGCACTGTCAGTGACGCTAGCAGTACCCACTACTAGTCTGGGCTCTGCTCTTACCAGGCAGAGCGAGGATTCCCACATGCTTATAGTGTGGTACTGTTTAGATACGGACAGATAAAATCAGGGCCTTGTGTTATGGACTGGGAAAACCCATAGAAAGATACGGGACGTGCTTATAATTTGATCTGCTGACAATGCAAAACACCTTCTCACAACCCTGCTGCCAGGAGATGGGAGACATGGGAAGAGTAGGCTGTTTGCCTCCTTATAAGCTCCATTTCTGCCTGCCTTGTCTCTTAATTCTGTGTCACGGCATCACATCTGCTTTATCTGCCTAAATCACAACACTTCACACTGCAGCTGCTCTCTGTCCCTCAGCAGCAAAGGCACCTTTTCTGGGCTTCTACCTGCACCCTTTTCCCCAGCCCAGACACACTTTCAGGTGACTGAATCTTCACCATCCTCACCAGAAGTGTTAGAAAGCTCTGTTCTGATATTGCAGGTGGTTGGAAGAGACAAGCTGCATCACTTCCATGATAAAGTCTACGCCGGGACACCCCTGTGCCTGCTCACATCACTTGCACTCGTGCCCCTGCCCAGACTTGCTCCAATGACCTCAGTCCTTATGCAGAGCAGAAACATGGCTGTGGAGGTGCTGCCCCAACTGCTGCTCATCTCCACACCCCCAAACCAATCCACCAGAGTGCTTTTCCAGCAGCTGACAGAGGAGAACGGTAAAAGCTTGTGGAAAGTGCTTACCCTGCGGCCCTTCATCCCTCTTATCCCTGGCATGCCACGGGCTCCTGCCGGACCCTGGAAGGGAAGAAGGGAAACAAGATGAAGATGGAGGAGGAGGAAGGCAGCAGCTGTTGGTGAGACATCACACCCCCGAGGCAGGGGCCTCAGACACAGCCCCTTGACCAGCAGGTTGGCTCATTAAACTCTTGCCAAAGACATTACCATATTCACTTGTCTAGAAATGGTCTTTTTTTTTTTTTTTTTAACTCACTGATTGTCTTTGGATTGTGAACATTTAGGCCAAGGATCCTGGCTGAGGTTTGCATGCTTAAGTATCTGCAGCCTGTTGTCTGTAAGTGGTGTGACTTGAAGAGAAGTCGAACACCCAGAATTCCCTCCAAAGCTATTAAAAGCAGCTGTTGCTCAGCATCTGTACAAAAATAATAATAACCAGGACCTGGTTTTCAGTTGTCCAAATACAAAATCAGACACCTCATCTTAGGTATCCAAGTCTGACCTTTTCAGTCGAATACTGATTTTATCTCCAAGTAACTGTTGCCTTGTTAGTGCTGTGTAAATATTCATACTGGCAGATAGATGCTAATTTCATTCAGACTCTTGGTGTTGCAGATGATCCTGTGGTTCTTACACTTACAGAAAGGTTTCCTTTTAACCTGGATTTGTACACACTTGATTCATTAATGTGTAGATAGGAAAGGCAGAAGAAAATTAGACAGCTTTTATTCTCTTACAATATTTATCTATTTCAAAAATTAAAGGATATGTTCAATAAACAGGACTTATTTCTGTTAACTTTAAAAACATGTATTTGAAGTTAGTTCCTCTCTTCTGTCAGAAAAGAAAGCCTCAAAATGACACATTGCATTCTTACCCTCTCAAACATTCCACATCAAGTTTTGCTATATATACAATTATAGCTTTTACCAGCTGTCAACCCTGCAGACTCCACCAAGGGTGAGAACAAAACTGGACTGTGATCTTCCTACTGCTTGTACCACTGCCACTAATAAAGTTTTGGGTTTGGCATGGAGGTATCTTTCTGCATGGCATGTAAGTTCAGAACACAAATGCTTAGCTGTTCTCACTCGAGATGGAAAACTCAGTTGACTGTGACTATATTTGTAATCACCATAAATCTCAGTTTTGCCACTGAGGTCAGTAGCAACTGGCACAGACAAGCAGTAGATGTGTCAGGTGCCTGTTTTATAGAGATTTTTATGATAAACACACACTGAAATGAAATTCTTTGCTGGTATTTGGAATATCCTCCTGGAAGCCTCAGCCTATCCCAAATAGCTTGTGAAAATACAAGCACAGAAACACTCGTTGTGATGGCAAAATGTTGAGGGAGCAACTGGATATCATGCTGGGAATGTCAAGGAGAAGATCAGTGACCTTTGTCATACCTATTTGTATACATTATTTTCAAAACTGTTTATTAACATGAAAGATGTGCCATGGTACTGAGCAGGAAGAGGAAAAAGGAATTCACAAGCCTCAGTGAGCTGCAATTAAGGACAGTTTCCTACCATTGACTATACCTTTGCTCCCCATTTCCAATCACCCTCTATTGAATTAATCAGCCATCAGAGCTGCTAAGACTCACTGGATAGCTTAATCTCAAAGACTTTAACAGTTTGGGACAAGCAAAAACAGCATGCCACAGGTCTGGCTTGAGAAGCAATAATGAATGTTTGGTGGAGAAACAGGGGGAAACAGCTGGAGTTAATGAGTGGGGATTTGATATTAGGGGATTATTTGATTTACTGGCTTGGTGGGAAAGTTTGACTTATTGAATTATGACTTTTTTAAAACACGTTCTTGGAAGAAACATTTTGCTTGAATAAACTTGTTAGTTATTTGCCTGCAGGAGAACAAGGAACTGAAGGAAGAGGAAGGACCTGGGGATGGTCTCAGCTCCCAGAGCTCTGCAGAGCGGTTTCACCATCTCCAGTCAGAGCTGATGCCTCTACCCATACAGTTGTCGTCATGCCCCATTGAAGTAATATAAAACTCAGCCTCAACTAAAGGTAGTAGTGGAGCACTAGATAGTGCTTAAGGAGTGGGAGCTCATTGCCACAGGGCAGAATCTTCCCATGCCAAGGATGCCCTCCAGTCCTTCCCAGTGCCCACAGTGTGGAGTAAGCAGTGGCCCTGCCTGATGCCCCAGCCATTGCAAAGTCACACAGCAGCTAATGTGCTGGAAACTTGCTAAAAAGGGACATCTAGAGATGCCTCCTAGACTTCTGTTGACAGCAAGTGCTGCCCTAAGGGGCCACAGAGCAGCTCACTGCTGGGGGCTGCAGGCAGCATCATGCTCCTTTTACTGTAACTGGCCAGTGCCACGTTGCTGCTCTTCAGGTTGGGATGGGTCACTGCGAGATGCTGCTTGACCTCAGGCCTTTTCTTTCCCTCACCTCCACTGACTTGCAACTGTGGAATCTTTCCCGAGGCAGCAGCCGGCTCCAGCCGGTGGTCCCAGAGCATCCCCGAGCTCCTCGCAGTGGGCAGAGCTTCCCTGATCTGGAGGCCAAACCTTTGGCACTGCTCGTGCACGCACTACTCTGATCTTCCTCCCAATTAACAACACTGTGGGAATTCACACACTGAGCAAAATCCATTCCCCATACCCACCCAGAGCTGCCTTTCTGTTGGTTCCAGCAAACGACACCCGACAGCATTTGTGCTGCTGGGAGAACTGGAGCTCCGTCTAAACAACGGCTGTGGGAAACTGGAGCCACACTAAGATCTACCACCTCCACACCAATTGCATGCTCCAGCCACAGCTGCACAGGGAGCAGAGCCCAGGAGGATGGAGGGGGCATCTGGGGGCAGCTGCTCTGCTGCCCCTCACACTCCAGCGAGGGGCTCTGCAAATGCTCTGTGCAGCCACTGTGTTGCACGATGTGATCACCACTATTGCCAACAGTTCCTAACAGAAATAGAGGGCCTTGAATAACATCTTCAACTAGTGGAACTGTGTCCTGCTGAAAGATCGAGGCTGCATTGTGAGAAGCATCTCTACCCATGCTGCTCTCACCTGTGCCCCAAGAGATTTCACAGAATCACAGAATCCCAGAATCCTAGGGGTTGGAAGGGACCTCGAAAGCTCATCCAGTCCACCCCCCCTGCCAGAGCAGGGTCACCTGGAGTCCATCACACAGGAACGCATCCAGGCAGGGTTTGAATGTCTCCAGCCAAGGAGACTCCACAACCTCTCTGGGCAGCCTGGTCCAGTGCTCTGGCACTCTCACAGGAAAGAAGTTCTTCCTGATATTCACATGGAACCTCCTGTGCTCCAGTTTGCATCCATTGCCCCTTGTCCTGTCATTGGTCATCACTGACAAAAGCTTTGCTCCATCGTCCTGCCCCTCCCCCTTTACATATTTGTAACCATGGATGAGGTCCCCCCTCAGTCTCCTTTTCTCCAAGCTTAAGAGCCCCAGCTCCCTCATCCTCTCCTCATAAGGGAGATGTTCCACTCCCAGTATCTCTTGTTCATACCAAATTCCAGTCAGTTGGGACACAGTTGCCCATGAACTCCCAGGATAAGGGATGCTGATTTTTGGTGTGCAGCATTACAAGGTGATGATAAGCCTTTACTTACCGTGGGTCCAGGGATCCCAGGAAAACCCACTCCTCCTGGTGTCCCGGGGTGCCCCTAAAAGGGAAGGAAGAACAACACGCCTGGTGTGAATTCCCAAGATCTGCTCAGCCCTTCTTCCACCAATTGGGAAGACAGGAAAAATGCATGGTTGGTTGCTTGCAGTGCCAGGCAGGTCTGTTATTTGTCAGTAAAAGTGCTCAGGGGCAGAGAGAGGAGCAATATAAGCAGCTAGATTTTCTAAATGGCCCAGAAGGGAATGGGCTGAAGTAAAGAAAATCTGTCTTTGGGTCTTGCACTATGGTAGACAGGAGGGAAGTGTCAGAGCAAGACAAGATCTTGCTGAGGTCCCCTGTTAAACTGCTGAAGGAGGATCCCCAAATGGCAGTGCCCATAGCACAGCGAAGCAGCACGAGCCCTGCAGCTCCAGCTGCCCTTGGCAACCCAGGGGATGTGAACAGCAGAGGTTTGGAAATCCCTGTCCCCTGACCCCATCTGTTCAGCTCTCAGGATGCTCAGGAGCAGGCAGCCCATCAGGTGCCATAGCTTGTAGCTCCATTGAAGCCATGGTCTAATGGTCAGGAATATGATGGGATAAAGGTTGGACTTGATAACCCTGGAGGTCCCTTCCAACCATAATGATTCTATGACTCTATGATTCCTGGTTATGTCTTGACACAACAGGTCCTCGGCTGATGGAGCTGCAGAACAAGCGTTCAAACCCAGTGTTTCTCTGAAAGGGAGACTGCTGAACAGGAGTGCTGGGGAGAGGTTGGACTCAGCCTCCAGTCAGTCCAGTGGCCATCCCCATCCCCACAGAGACAGGCAGAATCTGCAGCTATTCTCATGTAATCAGAAGACCAGGAGAAGCTGCACCCTTTGTGAGGACAGAGAGAAAGAGGCAGCAGCAAGAGCGAGAGAATGCAGACTTACTCCTTACCATCGACCCCTTGACTCCTGGAGGGCCTGGAGGTCCCACTGAGCCACGGTCACCCTAGGAGAGAAACAAGTGCATGGGGAAGAGTGAGGACTTTTGCTAACAGGCACTCTGAGCTGGCAGCAACGGGGGTCTAGAGCAATGAAACAACTGAAAGATCCGCAGACTCCAGTCTAAGCCATCAGATTTCTACCAGAAAAGCTTCCTTTAAAGAATAAAAATCACCCTCTTTGAAGTATCCATCTCATCAGAGCAGTTAAAGGACTACAGCAAGAATTAACTAACCCTCCATATCCCAAGAGAGAGGACCTTCCTGTTGCCATCAACCACTGAGGAACAAGACACAAGCGATGCTCTCAACACCACCTTCAACTCCAGACAGTGCTAGGACCGGATCCCAGGAGATCTCCAGCCCTTCCCACCCAAAGCATGACATCCTTCTCTGTTCTGCAGTAACATAATCCCTACACATTCTGGTGGTTTACGAGACACGGATTTGAAAGCTGTGGTCAGGAGGCTCTGCTGAGAGTAGGGAATCACATTGGAAAAAGCCCAGAGATGCTGCCTGGAACAGACTGCGGGTGCTTTCAGGACACCATAGGTGTTCTGGGGGGACTCCCTATCCTGTGGCTTATACTGGGACCATAAAGCAAACAACAACCACCTGGAGGCCTGCATTTAGGAGGGGTGCAGAGCTGGATGCCTCCACAGACACCTTCCCTTCTAAAACAAACCATCATTTGGCATTAAAAAAATTAATGTACCAAAAAATCACTTATTTATTCCAAAAGTCATACTTATTCCCACACGCAGAACATCCCACTTCCCCTGAGTACATCCTTGGCCCCATAGCTCAGCCAAGAGCAGAAGATGAGGTATAAGCCTCCATGAGCACCATCATGCAAGGGTGAGTCCAAGGTATGGCTCTGGTGACTGGACATCAACTGCTCCTTTTTGGAGATGGTGGCAATTCCCACTGCAGCTGCCTGTACTCTCCCAGTAAGGCACCAGGAATTAGGTGTGTTATGTCTGTGTGCTCAGAGGGATGAGGAAGGAGGAGTTAGCAAATGCTGCCAAGGAGTTCACGCCTAAAATCTGACCTACCTTCCTACAGCCTAAAGTGTAAGGGGAAATATTTTCTGGGCTCTAAGGAGCTTATTAGAAACAAACCCCAGAGTTTGTGTTGTCACCAGTTGGCCCTTGTAAATCAACATAAGGATTTTTTTTTCCCCTGAATGCATGGATTTTATTAAGTATGTATTAACTGTATTGTTCTCTTTGATAATCTTTGGATTCTGCTGGCTTCAGCCTTAAGTTTTGCAGCTCTCAGGATGGAGATTGCTGACTCAGTAATGTCTAATGAAAGCATTTTTCCCACTTCATTTCGCTCACAATAGCATAGTAAGCTGTAGGATGCTGTGCCAACTGGAGGCATGGTTGAGGTTTTGATTTGATGATAGTTATTTCTGTCATCTGTATGTTTGTCCTAGTAGAGGAGAAGAATGATGGAAATCACAGCTGTGCTGAGGATCTGCTAGGGCAGATGTTCAAAGGACAGCCTGGGTTTGCCTTGACACCGAGGTAACATCATTGTGTTACAGAGCTGATCTGCAACACCAGGACAGCTCACATTGTCAGGGTATTGGCATGGAAATCATAGGGCCAGGTGTGAATATACTGGAGTGGAGAAAAAGATCTTTCCACACCTCCTGCATGGCAGACCCCTTATTCCCCATTCAATTTAGGGCTGCAGCTGCCATCAATACAGATCACTCAGGCACCAACATTCTGTGTAACCACCTTGGACACACCAAACTCTTTATTCCCAGGTTTTTCTTCTGTAAAACGCAGTCTACACCATGTTGTTCCTTTTACTTCTTGTGTGCCTTGACAGTTTGCACTGAGCCTGCTCCTGCTCCACCAGAGACCATCAGTGCAAGGGGCTTTCCAAAGGCTGCTGCAGACAAGCCATAAAATGTGTTTGCAGAGAACACAGTGCAACTGTCACAGCCTTGACATCATTACCCAGAGGACAGGGCTTGAAGTAATAAAAGTGAGAGAGAGAACTGGTGTGTGGAATGCATCATTTTATGCTCTTTACTATCTTTATGGCTGGACTGTGAATAATTAAATCACCAATGAAAACCAGCAGTCTGCAACTGAGATACAATGAATGCCATAGATGATTTGTCTTTGGAAGCTATCCCTGAATAAAATTTTACACTTTAATAGAAAACAAATTAATGTCTATTTACATTTTTATGGAAAATGAAGCCATTTTCCTGCCTGAAAGAAGCATGTATCTGTACTGCACACAAGAGGGCAGCAGCCCTTAGTGGCATGCCCAACGCAAGCACGGGGGCAGCCAGACAGGATGCTCCTCATCAAATAAAAAGGGAAATATTTGGACCAGACCTTGCTCAGATAGGTGGCTGCACTCCATGCTTTTCTGCATCTAAGAAATTGCTGAGACCTCCTGTTCAGTGCAGGCAGAGCCCTGGTCCTGCGTGGTCCCAGTGGCAACTCAGCATGGACCCGTGAGCACATCTCCACACAAACCAATCTGTAACCTGAAATCCTTGGACTCCCGCCTTGACCAGGAACACAGGGCTGATGGGTCCCTCATTCCCAGAAAAAGCAGAACTGACTGTTAAACACAAGCTTTCTGGCAGATTATGAATGAATAAAACTTAGATTTCCAGAGAATATTTGACAGCATCTCCTTGGAGGGAAAGAGCATGTGAACTCCTAAATGTGAAGCGGATGAGTTTTCCCTGGCCCAAGCCTAGCTCAAACACCCTGGATGTGCTGCACTCCCAGCTGGGTGTTGCACTGACAGCTTAAATCTCCACAATATTCCCCCCGCCCCAGTCTCCCTCACCCTGCAAAAGTTACACCAATTAGTTGCAAGCAATCTTACCTTTTCTCCCACTATCCCAGGCTCTCCCACCGGACCAATAAAACCCATTAGACCCTGAGGAAAGAGAAAAGCACAATTAATTTTCAGTTTTATTTGCTGAGAAAGCAAACAATTCCTTTGGTTCACCTTGCTGGCTGAAATAGCACAGCATCCCTTGTATGCTGCTCAGTAATTCCTACTGGCTACCAGAGCGGCCAGAGTTGCTCCCGGCCATGGGAATGTCTAACTCCACAGCTGGTTCTGCTTTAGGTGCCAGCTGGAACGGCAGCACTAGGATCTGCAAGAGCCACAACACACAGGATAGGGGCTGAGTTAAGCACGCTTAGTAGAAAGACGGAGTCCATAGTGTGGCTTTGTTTTGCAAGCATTTCCCAAAACGTCAACACAGCAGAGCATCAAGAGCAATCCCGGATTGCACAGTCTGGGAGCTGCCATCATTTTAACAGCTGTACTGGGTGGGCTTCCTCTGGGTTCATCTGAGCTTCCTCGAATGCTTGTGCAAACTAATTTTGCCCTGGATAGTGTCATGCTGTTGGGATGTCGGTAAAAAAGGTCTGAGGACACAGTCAGAGCGATCAGCAGGGCAGTGGATCCATCACACTACTCCAACTATCTTGGAAAACCCCCCCGATCTAAGTTCAGGATTTGTCAAGATTTAACAATACTTGGGATAACGAAGAAACTGCTTTTAATTAGGAAGATGGAAACAGATCATAGACTCATAGAATCATTATGGTTGGAAGGGACCTCCAGGGTCATCAAGTCCAACCTTTATCCCATCATATTCCTGACCATTGGACCATTAGACCATGGCCTCAATCCCAAGCTAAGATTCCTGAGAATTAAAATACAGCAGCTTCCCTACCAACTTCAGCAGGTTTCTGGCTCTAGAGATGCGACCGTCCTCTCTGCCACGGCAACCGCTCGCTTTCTCACTGCATGATCCTCATGGCTTCCTCCCTAGTCCCAGTAGGGGTCACTGGGAAATAGATATCTACATTTGGTTCCTCCAATGAGTCTGTAACTAAAGGGGTTTGTCTGTTGAAACACTTCACAACCTGCCCACAGCTGGCATGGGTGGTGTCAAAGGAAGCCGTGTCCCAGCTTGTTTGATTGGTACTGGGAGGTGGCTGCTGAGCAAGTCGGATGCGGGAGATGGATTCTCCAGTGATATCACACCCTGCTCTTCCTCTTTTTCAAAGTAATTTGAAATCTTCATAATAAATTGTGAAGTTCCTCTACGCAAATGCATCTCACCTTTTCACTTTGACATCAAGGAGGTTTTCAAAGGACACACTCTAGAAAATATTCAGCATCAACAAAGGCAACAGGAAAAAAGCTGCACCAGCAATGCAACTTCCCGAGTGTGGTCTCAGAAAAAGGAGAGCTTTTCACCCTGCTGCCTCCTTTCTGAGGGAACAGCAAGAAAAGCAGCAAAAGTTTCCTCTCTGTACTCCTGCTTCATTGCTTTTTCTGTCCCCACATGTGTGTGGTTGGTAGAGGAGCTCTCTGCAGTCTGTGCATCACTGGGGTTCAGTTTAATCTGCGCGTTGACAGTGTAAAGGGGTGTCCCCCCAACACTGACAGAGCAGCCTACTCACAGGTTGTGCAACTCCTCCTGGCTCCAAAACCCTCTCTCTCTCCCTGAAGTTACTCTCACAATATAAAGCTGTGGCACAAAATAACCAGCATCATTGTGATCCCTATGTGTGGGGCTCAGCAGACTCATTCAGAGCCATAAAACACAATGCGGGTCACTCCCCGGTGACTTCTAGAGGGAACAGCTTCTGACCATGACTCCAAACACCAAGAGACTTCATGCATTAACATTCCTCGCATGATGCAATTAAACGCCATCCTTTGAACATCACTGGAGACAGGAGCTCCTCAATGAGGCACGCTGATGGGCTCAACAAAAGCATCTCTCACTCTGACGCTCAGCTGGCTTCGCCTTCGCAGGGAACAGCCACACGCTCTCCCCTCTGAGCAGCCCTTGTCATGCTCCAGCCTGGGAGCAGCATCCAGGTGAAAAGTGTTTGGAGAAAACCCATGGGAGAAGGCAAAGAGCTCAGTGGGTACATCGGAGCCAGGAGTTAGATGCTTGTGTTAGAAATTCATCCAGAGATGATGTCCCAGGAAACTGGCCACTGTGCCACGATGGAAATACTGACTAACCACGGGAAGACAGGAAAGCTCTACTGACCCATCAGGGGCTTGGTGTCACCAACCCTTCTGTCATCAGCACTGAAATGGTCTTTGCTGTGTCCGAAGCTGAAGCCAGGCTGCACCAAGATGCATGGGAGCAAAGCAGTGCTGGACTCAGCAGCTGAGTGCCCAATGCAGGAACTGAACGCAGAGCGGGCAAACCTGCGATAGCTGCACAGCAAGGTGGCACTGGGTGGCACGGCTGAAGGCTGCTCAATCAATTATCCTTCTGATTAGACACAAGTATAGATACAGAGCACATAACTGTATCCAATTACTGAAGTTTTCCAGTAGCCCAAGGACCACGAAGGCAGCAAATGTTCAGGCAGAGGAGAGGATGGCAAAGCCAGGAGCTGAAACAAGGCAATGCATTGCGAGGCAAAAATAAGATAACAAAGCAACAAAGAATAAATCTGTTCCTCATTTCCAATTCCTCAGAAGTTCTGCAGAACTCTGTCTCTCCCTGGGACGATGCTCTCTTTAAGATATTTCTGGGTTACTTAGGTCAGTTCCTGCAGAAGAAGAGAACCCTGCTCTTGCAGCAAACACTGGTACCATCCAGAACAAGACTGAGACACTTTTGAGGTGTTTGGGGTGTAGCATTCCATATCCAAACCTGGGCCTGAAGGCTGATACTTCTGATATGCTGTCGACAGCAGTGTCAGCTCCCACCTTCAAAAGTCTCCAAGGACTCTGGCTCATTAAACGAGATGCAGTGGTTGTGCTTCCCAGCCGAGCCGGTGGTGCTCTACACTGCTGGTTTGCAGAGCACTGGTCGCAGGATGCTGAGCAGCCCCCAAGCCCAGTGCCCTGCTGAGACCCCTCTCTGTCACAGATGTGCCCTTTGTGATCACAGCTTGTGCAGAAACCTGCCAGCACTGCCAGTGGGTACAGGCAAACACTGCACTGGGTTAACGTTGGGATGGGAGGGGAGCACAGCCAACATTGCTGGCTTGGTTTTCTCTATGAAACCAGAGGAAATTCATCATGCTTCTGCTCAAGGGAAGATGTCACTGCTCCTTGTGCACCCAGCACAAGGAGCATCCCTTGTTGTGACCATGACAGAGTGGGGACCGAAGTGGGACAGCAGAGCTGGACCCTGTGGTGGGGCCAGGTGTCCAGCACAGGAGCTGGGTCCTGTTTGCAGCCAATGCTGTCTGCGCTGCGCCACATGACTGCTGTGTCTGCAAGCAGACACACATCGAGATAGATATGTCTAGGCAAAGCAAATCTCAGTAAGTTCTTGGGATCATATGAAACAACTCGGGGAGATTGGGTATCAATATTCTTCACTGGCCAAAATGGGACAGATGCTAAAGGGAACACAAGCAGCAGAAGATTTAGATTTTAAGAACCAGAAAAGCCACTGGTGGCAAATATTAAATCAAAGCAGACATGAATTGTGGCCATTACACTAAGATGGCTGTGGCATATTTTGCCCAGGTTCCCAGGGTTGAGAAGAAGCCCTGTGCTGAACACGACTGCAGGCGGTGTGTGTAATGATGCACGTGAAGTCCCAGCAGCAGTGGCTGCCCGGATAAAGGCTCTCAGCATACAGGAAGGAATGTAAAACATTTATATTAGACTGGGAGTTCAGCATGTCACTCATGATTCAGTCTGCTGTATTCCCCAGCCAAGGGCATGGCGGAAAGGGGATGGAGATTGTTAAAAAGTTGCTGGGGGCCTTGGGGGAAGGAAAGGCGGGGGGGGACTGGTGGGTTGTAATTCCTAACTCCTGTCTGGCTTTCCCCATTTATTGTCCAGCCCTGTCATAATTAAGCCCCCCCTCTTGGCTGCATCAACAGAGAGCAAGTCAGCAATGAAGCCTTGCATAAATCATAGCCCATTTGAGAGAAACAACCAAAAGGGGAGCCCAGCGTGAGCAGGGTCTCCCAGGGACGGGACCGCCAGTCGCTCCCAGCAGGAACCGATCGTGGCCTTTCTGTTTTACTGGTTCGCTAGAACTCAAAACAAAACAAACCAGGGACAAAGGCCGGGAGGGAGTAAATGTACAATCCTCCCATTCAGATGAAAGAAAGGGAAAGTAAAACAGTAAATATCACAGTTTAAGGGAGGACGCTCTGACCCGCAAAGAGGAGCCATGCGGTTTAACCCCCTGTGCACCGGGTGCAGCCCCAGCCTGGGGCCCTGCTGGCTTCCCACTGCCCTGAGGGAGGAAGAGGTGGAGCCACACTGACCAAACACCTCCTCAGATCAAAGAGGCTGCATACACCACACTGCCCATGGACCCCTGAATGGAAGGGCTGCAGCTCAGGAAGACGCTCTGGAGGGGAAGGTGAACACATTGGGAAAGGCGATGCTCTACGAGCTCTGAAACACCGGAGCAATTCCCTGCTCCATTCTTGGTGACCTTGGTCAAGTCCATCCATATCTCTCCATGTCAGACCTCACCTGCAAAACTGACATTACAGCACACCCCTCCTTTGTGAGAGCATGGTGAGGAAAGTACATCCAGGAGATAACTCATAGTGCTGGCTTCCTCTGACAAGTTACTTTAGAATAGTATCTGATATTGGGACAACGTGCTTCTCCCTCGAAGGAAGAGACAACCCCAAGGGGCCATGGAGTGACTGCCCTTCCCAGCATGGTGCAATGGGTGACCCAAACATCATCACGTGAGTGTGCAGGACTGTCACTTGCACAGGAGGAGGTATTCAAAGAGCTGTTCCTGCTATGACAGGACCTCCTCATTCCCATTAAGGACGTAGGTCAACCGTAGCCTCCTTCAGCCGGCACAACTCTCCACTGGCAATTTCCAGCTAGTGCAGACCAGAGGGGGTCCATAGGTTTGCAGAACCCTTCCCCAGTTTGCTATCCTGGCTGCTCCAGAGTGTTGTTTCTCCCACAGGGCTGTCTGACTTTCAACATGGACATTTCAGTGACATCGTCCTCCTCTGCATTCCCAGCTCTTGGAACAGGAAGGCTGGTGGCCTGGGCCAGAGGCCCCGTATTCTTCTTCATATTCTTCTGCTTCCATCTACTGGCAAGGAAGGGTTAAATCACACATTTCCAGGGTACAGGGGAGCCCAGCAGCTGGAGTCCTTCCAGCGTATGAAGACAACAAGCATCTTATGAATGAACTTCCCGAGTCGGTGTCCTTGCAATATAAAAACAACTGCCCTGTGGCTTAAAACCTCATTTTTCCAAGGAGAGCTCAAGTGTCACTGGAAACCTTACAGAAACTCCCATTTTTGCCTAAACAGATGTCCCTAAGAAAGGGAAGAGAGCTGCAATGAGATGGATGGCTGATCTTTTCCAGTGCTGTTATACTGAGGTCTCCATCTCAAGACAACCTGCATGGAGGGGCAGAGCCACAAGTTTGGAAAGTTTGACCACTCCTATTGTGGTTAAAAAGTAGAAAACATCAAGGCTTCCACAAGAGAAAACAGGGGTGAGGTGAAGGGGTCTTTTAGTGCCGAGTGACCTGGGGAGCCCGACCTCTCAGAGCTCTGCAAAAACCCAACCCAGCCCCACCACCAAATGCTGAAGCTTAGGTGGAGGGAGGGATGAAACCCCAGCGCTGCTCAGCAAAGGTGTGATGGGAAAGGAGGTGACTTCTCACTAATCTGGTGCAACATTTTTGTTCTAATGACTTGACTTGTAGGGAAATGGAAATTCTTTCTGGGTGATATTTCTAGACAGAGACTAATTGACTAAGAATAATACAGGCAGCTCTCATACCACTGTGCTGGTTTCAGTGTCAGCAGAGGCCAGCTGTGTTTTCTTTTTGGTGAACAGTGCCTACAGTTTTCATCCAAGGTCAGCCCTGAGGGGCGTTAAAGAATAATAATCCTAATGATGCTTTGTCCTTCAAGGACAACACTTTGTTAAGGATCTCAGAGCACTTCTGTATATTCATTTTTAACTGTAATGCAACAGCATCCACAGGTGCCACCTGAGAACAGGAGGCATCATGCAAAGCACTGTCTCATGCCTTTCACAGAAGGGGAAACTGAGGCACAGAGCACCAGAAGGCATTGCCCGAGATTGTGCAGAATCTGATAAAGTTGCAACCACAACTCATATGTGTGGAACAACCTTCTCCTTCAGTTGTTTCTCTTCATGGACTAAATTATTAATTTCAATATAGAAAAGGCTCTAATTTCCAAATAGAAATAACCATGCTTGATGTATGCTGAAGCTCATCAGATTGCTGGTGCTGAAAAGGATCCACTGTGGTTTTTTGATTGCTTGGTCAGAAACCAATGGAAGAAGCAACCTCCAGCTGTTGCACACAGAGGAAAGAAGAGCCAGAGAGGCTGACAAGCTAAACCATAGAATCATAGAATCATTATGGTTGGAAGGGACCTCCAGGTTTATCAAGTCCAACCTTTATCCCATCATATTCCTAACCATTGGACCATCAGACCATGGCCTCAAGTGCCTCATCAACCCGTCTTTTGAACACCCCCAAGGACGGTGACTCCACCACCTCCCTGGGCAGCCCATTCCAGTGCCCAACCATCCTAACTGAGCTTGCTGACCGTTGGGCAGGGAAAGTGCTGGGAAGGACAGCTGTGCTGAGGAGCAACACCCTCTTCGCCAGGGCCAGCTGCTGCAGCCAGCTTGGTGTGGTCATGTACAAATGTACAGAACATGTTGGAGGCTCCATGGCTGTAATTTCAGGGTTGGTGGTGGACAAGTTGGTTGATTTCAATCACAGAGCCAATGGAAAAATTGTTTCTTTTTCCTTGATGACTGTGGTTCCCCTGAAGCCTACAGGGATGATGCATGTTCCCTGCTACCCCAGCAGAACATTCTCTCTTGCAGTACAGCAAAACACAGCTCAGTGCCTCTCTCCTCCAGGGCCTGGTTCCTTCAGCTGTTTCCAAAAACCAATCCAGTGGGATTCAATGCAGCATAGCACCCAAAGCAGAGGATCCTACCTTAAAACCTACATAGGCAAAGCCTGGAAATTGCCCAGGTCATATGTCTGGTACTGCTGCCAGTACTGACAGCACATCCACCTGAACTGTGAATTTACCAGAGCACTCTGCTTGTAGAAAAACCTCTAACCTAAAATAGACACCATGCTCACCATCACTCCCGTTCACCAAGAGCTTCAGCCAGACTAAAAGCACCCAGGCTGGAGCACCAGGACCCTCAGCTTTGAAGTAGCCGGAATCCACTGTCCTCTGCCTGCACCCTGGTCAAGCAGGAGACATTGTACACAGGAGATCATCAAACAGACAAGGAAAAGAAAGAGTTTACCTGCTCACCAACTTTCCCTGGTCGGCCACGGTTTCCTGGCTCACCCTGTAGGACAAGGAGAGACAAAGTGCACAGGTTACTTGGTGGTCCCAGTCAGACCCTCAGCACAACGTGATTCTTTGTACACCCATGACTGGGGCTGCTAAGCACCAATGGTGGAAAAATGGCAAGAAACATGTTAGAAAACCCCACTGTGAGTTGAAAGAACCCAAAGCAAGAAACACAGCTGACACAGAGCAAACACTTGCTGTTCTGGAGTGAAATGCCCCAAAAGCAGATGATCCTACTGTGGTAAAATAACCTTCACACACCCAAACTCACACATCGAGGCATAAGCTGCCTACTTTCCTGTGCCATAGCCTAGACCTGGTTGCTTTATCCCCATGTTCAATAAGGCATGAGTTCTCATCAGTGGTGCTCCTGAAGTTGGCGGGTTTCTGACCCATACGTAACATTTCAATCAGAAAGAATAAATATAATGGACAGATGAAGACAGAATCACATCAGTAGCAGGGAGACAGTAGGGAAGGACTGTGATTAACCAAGGGATCTGAGGAGCACCTAGGGGAAGGAAGAACGTGGACACCATGGGAAGGTGGAGTTCCTGAATGACAGAGGAGAAGGGATGCAGAAAATTCATTTGCTGGTGGAAGTGTCACAAGAATGAAAGACAACCCAAATACTCCCAGGCAATGCTGCACCCTGATTCTGTTCTTGCAAAACCTCCAGCCTAGGCATGTAACTGTCACATGGAGCATCCATACGAAAACCACATCATGAACCCACATGAGCTGAATGATGCAGGATGAGAGAAATTCAGAGAAAGGGGAAAATGAGGGGTGAAGAGAAAAGCAGAAGCAGGAGGAGAATTTCAAACCCACCAAGGCTAAGGGCAGCACTTGAAGTGCCCCTGGACAGGCCATCCAGAGGCCAGAGTCACCACTAACCAGTATTGTCTCTGGGTGACAGCAGCTGTACTTTCTCAGCAGGCAGATACCGCAGATGTGCTGCCAGCCCATATTTTTGCTATTTACTGTTTGAAGAGGTTGTTTTTGTTGGGTTTTCTCTTCCCTTTTGAGTGTGGGTTTGTGGAGTGGACTGCCCTGGGATGGCTCCTGCTGCTAATTAGGCAGCAAAGATAGGAATGATGTGTATTGTTTTAAAAACAAAAACGTGGAGAAGCAATGGAAAAATGAGATGATGGAGGGGAGGTTGGTTAGTATCAAAGGAGGAACACACTTGTTTATAATAAAGCACATAGCTTTTTGCTGAAGAAACCAAGCAGAAGCAGAGACCCCAAAATTCAGAGAAAAAGAGAAATCCTCAGTCCCCCTTGTCCTCTCTGGAATGAATAACCTACGCTTGGAGCATGGTCAAGTTGAAAAAAGATACCCTCTCCCTTTCCTCCCTTTCACCCACTGCTTCTCTGGTCATGAACAAATTCTTTCCTCACCTTGGGACCATCAGGACCAGGACTTCCAGGAAATCCCTTCCGGCCAGATCGACCCTGAAATACATGGAAGAACAATAAACATAAAAACCTTGCAACCGCCCTCAATCTCAGCAGTGTGTCTGTGAACCCATATGGTGCATCTCACAAATGATGCTCCCAGTGAAGTCAGGGTGCCAGAGATGCAGCAGTCCTTACTGAGGCCAAGAGAGCCCAAGAGGAAAGCTCTGTGTCTCCAGTGACACTGGGTTTGATCCATGGGGAACATGCCTAGACAGCTACTCAAAGTTTCAGCCCATTTCTGACCCTCCAGCTCAATTCTGCTACTTAAACCTCACATCGGAAGCACAGACAAGAATCAGTCAAACCAAGGGCTTTGCTGCTGCCCTGTAGTTTATTATGTGCCACATTCAGCTGGATTTATTCTACTTCCAGCAGTCCTCTTGTAGCAATGTCAACAAGGACTTCCCTTTGGGTAGAAGAACACTTAAGGTGCTGCCCCAGGCACTGGAGACACTGGATTTATTATGT
Source organism: Aegotheles bennettii (assembly GCA_013398125.1). NCBI lineage: Eukaryota > Metazoa > Chordata > Aves > Caprimulgiformes > Aegothelidae > Aegotheles > Aegotheles bennettii. The sequence goes on along the minus strand of VZRW01003778.1, from coordinate 106,346 downwards.
TGCTCCAGAAGGGAATAAAAGTGTCTACCAGAATAGTGAACAAGGGCAAGATAAAACATTGATTTTCTGATCCACCTGGAAGCTCCAGCACTGTCACCAACTTTCAAGGTATTTTACCATGCTGTGATGACAATTATATGCATAACCATGGCAAAAATCCTGAGCTGGCAAGCTCACAGATATGATAATATTCTTATTGCTTCTTGTAACTGTGTTTCTGTGATACATCACGGGGTTCAGAGTGATGTAGAGGTCAAAAAGGACCCTTTCACTGTCCGGTCTTTTTTCTTGCTTTTCCCTCTACTTGTTGAAAAATACTATAAATCAAGGGAGAAACATCAGGGCTGGTTACAGGGATGGTTTCCAGTCAAGGTGCTTTATCTTGAGGGTGAACTTTTTAAACATCAGAGGGTTTTTCAAGGTCTGAGACTGTAAAGAAGTTATAAAATTAGAGTCCCACTCAACACCCTATGCAAGACACTTCTTTGACTTTCAGGACTTGGACCAAGCTCTGGACAAGACAATATTTCTTAGGAGGGCAGATCACTTTGCAAACCAGGAGGTTTGAAGTCTTATGCTAATTTAACTAGAATTTCATTGCAAGGTCAACATTGCTGGTAGTAACTGAGTAAATGACTGAAACCTACCTCTGGACCAGGAACTCCTGGTGGTCCTAAGGGTCCTTCATCTCCCTGAGGTGAAAAAAAATACAAATAAAAGGCAAAGTAGTGACAAAATTTGGACTCACCACGCAGCAAGAATGAAAGGTCTGTAGTATGAGCAGCAGTCAAGCACAGGCTGTGTGCTCAGCTGTCACATTTTAACAACCAAGTCCTTCTGAATGTTAGAGCAGGCAGCTCAACATCTCTGAGGTTTCTCATCTCCCTTCTCAATCTCAGGAAAAAAAAAATCTAAAGTCAAGTCCTGCCAGTAAAAGCCATCCAAAATTTGGCCAGGGTCAACCCCAGTTGAGTGGGCCTATCATGGGCTGGATTTGGCTCATAGAGCACCCTGGACACACGACTCTGCTTCATTTCATTTGGCAGGGATATGAATGCTGTAGAGCTCTCTACTCTTTTTCTTTCTTTCTTTCTTTTTTTTCCCCACAAAAAGGGTGTTGCAAAATTTCCCACAGAACCATTTGGCAACCGTATGAAGGTTTCTCTTTTGCTTTCAAATGGAACTACACATGCTGCAGGATGGAGCTATCTCCAAATCTCACACAGCAATTGGACTCGGTCCTCTCCCTTGGCTCTACACCAATATCTAATGTGATAGGATCAGATCTACAGTTTCTAGGAGACCTTCAATTAAGCTTCAGAAAAATTATCTCAAGTGTCTAAAACCAACTGCCAAGAGAGAAATTAAAAGCGCCCTTGGCAGCTACAGCTCTGGCTGTTCTCATGGAGGTGGTCAGCTGTGGTAATGAAGTGGCATGGGCTGAAGATGGAACTGGAAGTCAGGGACCCAGCTCAAAGGGCACAGACAAACCACCCACAATATGCCACATTTCTAAAGAAGGTGTAATACACAGCCTTGATCCTCTAAACCTTGGGTACCAGCAGCAGGAAAGGCACAGCGGTGTGGTCTGGTGCACATTCAAAGTCCTTCGGCACAGCTGATGTCAAACTCCATGTCCATGTCTTCAGTCTTACTTTTACACTCACTAACTAGAGTAAATTGAAGGCAGCTTGGTCATGCCTGCCTGAACCTGGAATGCAGGGCTTCGATTCCCTTTGTAAATTGCCTAGAATATTTTTTTTTCCCTATTTCAGTGCAAATAAATGAGCTAATTTGCATTAATCCCATTTAGAGAGCCAGCAAAAGAGTTCCCAGAAAAAGCTAAGAATTATTAGTGCTATTAAAACGAGCTCCTGCCCATGCGTGCAGTGAGAATTATTTGCACAAAGTCTCATGGCTCTGGACAAACATCTTACACTGGCTTAAATGAGAAGAAACAACACCCAAGTCACTGGAGTTACAACGGGATGAACAGAGGGCACTTGGGCTGCTGCTATGAAGTACCTGCAGGTCCAGGACAATTAAATCCAGGACAATTGTCCCTTCTTGGTGACTGGAATGAAGCTTCAGGTTTTCACATGAAGTGATAATCAAAAGCTGCAAGCTCTGAGTTGCTGGGGCAAACGAATCTTTGCAGGGCAGCAATTTCAATTTATGGTCAATTTATGTTCATTTCAATTTATGTTCAATTTATGTTCATTACAATTTATGTTCTCTTTTTCGAGAAGATACAGCTCTGTGTGTGAGAGAGCTGAGTCCGCGGGTCTCATGGTTGAAAGAAAAACCACTCCAAAGGAGCAGAAAGCAAAAGCCATTTTTCTTCACGCCTGTGCAGGGGGTGTGCAAGGAAAAGGGCATTAACACCCGTTCTGGGGGAGTGTGGACATGGGGGAGAAGGCTTTAAAAGCAAAGCTGATGCAGAGTTTCGGGTCAGCAGATGCCTGGAAGCAAAGATCACAGGACTGCAACCTAGGGGAGGTTCCTCTGCTGCAGGTCTTCGATCACTGCATATAACCATCTGCTTCCAGATTCAGAGGGACCGGAGGGCTTCAGACACCCTTTCAGCATGTATTAATCTTCAAAATTTCACATTATTCTTTAAATGGAATCTGCTTTTGCTCGGAGGACACTCACCTCTTGTCCAGGCAGTCCTCTTGGTCCAGGTAAACCTCGTGCTCCCGGCTTTCCCTGAGAGAGAGCCAAAGGAAAAGATACTCAGAAAATAGAAACATAAGCTCAGAAGGGCAATTAAAATGAGAAAGTCTCTTTCACAGCCATGGGACATCATCCAATGTCAATTTTGTTACAGAAAACAAATTGAAAAAAAAGAAAACCCTGCACTTGGAGGGACCTCAAGCCAAACAGACCAAGCTGAAACGCTGGCCAGGACAATCTTTAGGAATCTCCAGGGCTTTCTCTCCCCCCCTCTTTTCTCACTACCTTGTTTTCCCTGGCTGATTCCCACCCCACACAGAGCTTCAGCCTCTGCTCCACTCACCTTCAGGCCTTCAGGACCATTCTCTCCTGGTGGGCCAATGTCACCTGGGAAGCCCTGAAGAAAACGTGAAATAGTCAGGGTGCATAGGTGGATTTTTGCAGCCTGGTTCAGAGGACAGCCTATGGGAGAGTTTTAATTAAAGGCTAAGGGCTGAGTTGTTGGGTGCTGGCAGTGCCCATGTGCGGGGCAGTGCCCAGCTTCTAGAGGGAATGAAACAAGACCACGGGAGCAGAGCTATCAGCTCGATTCAAGAGCAGCCTTTCCCAGCAGTTCCCTTTAGGTCCATCATCTTAGAAGATTTATTGCTGTGAGGGCCTCCCTGTCATCACACAGCTAAAAGTGGCAATTCAGGTTTTAATTAATCTTTGTGAGTCAGCACATAATCTCAGTGCTCCCAGAAACAAACTGCACGCCTCGGCGACAGGGGGAAGCAGGCAAGGAATTAGGAAAGGTGCTGACATGCTCATTAGCTGCTGCCTTCAGCCACGCAGCGACTCCTTTCCACCCACCAGCCCTTCGCTGAGGAAACAAAGGAATCTGTGCTTATTTCCAATAGCAACAAAGAGGAACGATTGCTGAGTGGCAGCACTCGACCAAGAGAGTCCTTCCAGCCCCAGCAAAATACCAGAACACTGATGAAGGGAAAAAGAGACCATGACTTGTGCTGGAAGCAGCTCTCTAGCATCTTACAGATGCCTGGTTGCTCACGAAGGAGAAAAATGACAGCGTGCTGGCAGAAGTTGACCCTGCATTTAAGGTACCACTCTGACAATATTTTTTTGGTAAGGGCAGTAAGAGTCTTTTTCTACTTGAAAAGGTATTTTGAAAAAACTCTCCATGGAGATATGAAAAAAAAGGGGAAGGAAAAAGCAGGAAACCATGAGATACAGAATGGGTCATGAACCCATCTTGATCCTTCCCTACCTCATCACCACTCATGTAGCCTCATGCCCTAGCAGAGAGGTGAAGCCCTGTGCTGAGGGTGGGTGGAAAATGAGATGCAAGATGCAAAAAATGAATGTTCTGCCCTGAAAAAGCAGTTGAAGGACAGAAAGGGCCAGAGAAGAACAAGGTGAATAGAAAGACAAGTGTCCACAGAGACTGGCTGGTGGCTGGGACACAGTCTGGGGCTCTATTCCAGTGCATCACTGGCTTTTCTCACATCTTTTGAAAGCTCCCTTTACTTTTCTAGGCTTGAGATCTTCCCTCTGCAAAATGATAGGATGTTCTGCTTTGCAGTGAGTGTCTGCCAAAGTGGTTAAAAAAAAAAGGGAAAGATGGGGAGAGGTGATATGCTGTTTGCCAGGTTAGAGACAACCTTTGGGGACTGACCTTTCTGAACAAGAGTGGAACAAGCTGTCACATATAGGACTTGCATGGGAAAATGGGGAAGAAAAAGGCTTGGAACGTAGCTGGAGATCAGGAAATCTGAGTGCAGGGTGGTCAGAGGGTATAAGATGCCCCATCTCCCAGTTTGAACAAAAGTGGACTCCAATTCATTAAATAACAGTAAACCCTACAGCACAGCAAAGCTCTTTCTGGAGCCCTGCTGTGCCGTTGTCCTAAACCAACCCATCTGCCTGTTGTTAGCCAAGGCTCTGACCCCAGAACACACCAGCTTTGGGTTGGCAAATGTATCAGAGCTCCAGTATCATGGTGAGGAGTAGTGGTGGCTGCCGTCCCCTACCTCCGTCGGGCTGGGTGCCCACACGGGAGGCAGTGTCTGGCTCTCACTTTCCATATGAATTAACAACAGCTATATGCCTATGCCTCCTAATCAAAACCCTGTGTGGGAAAGGAGATAGGCATCTCTAACAGTCTCCCAAATGCCACATGGGTGTTTAGCAGAGAGCAGATTCATCACGTAACTGCTGCTGCAAGGCACAAAGAGGTGGGAGAGAGCTGTTATCTCTGTCCCAGCTGTTATCTGGGGGCTTGCTGAAGAAAGGGTGCTGCAGAAGTTACCAAAGAAAGGAAAGATGTGAGAAGGAGGTGGTGGGACGTACCTCAGGGCCAGGTGGTCCTGGAAACCCAACTGGACCTTTGTCACCAACTTTTCCCTGCAGAAATCAGAAAGACATGAAGAGAAGTGAGGTGGCTCCTGGCTGTTGGCTTTGCTGCTCAGCACAGCACAGCCCTGCCAAGCTGCCCCTCCAGCTGGGCACTGAACCTTCCAAAAGGGAGATTAGGAAGCAGAAGATGCTTGGTTACTTACCAGGGGGCCTGCTCTCCCTCGTGCCCCAGGGACCCCAGGCAAACCCTGGCTGCCCTGAGAGAGAGACACACAATTTTTTCAGAAAACACAATGAAGCATCAAAAAACCCCTAATTCTCCAGGCTGCAGCTCCTGTGCAGCAGAGGCAAGAGCACTCTCTAAGGGCTGAACTTAGCCCTGCAAGGAGCTGGGACAGGTTGCATTATGTCAGTGAGGTGTTTCTACTAAAGCCAGGGCTGAATTTAGCCCCAAAGAACACATGAGCTGTTGCAGTTAGTGGTGGCTCAGAGCCATGTGAGCCCCGGTGCAGGGCTGAGCACAGCATTAGGCAGCTGAAGTCGGTATCATATTGTAGTCACAGGGGAGAAGTCATTTGCTCAGAAGTTATGCATGGTGTTAAGTGCTTCACTGGGTCAGGGTTTAAGTTGCTGCACTGAGCAGACAAAACCTCCAAGTCTGGACCACACACATTCACACCCAGCCCCATCGATCCCATCCCTTCACTTCCCACTTCTCCAGGAAGCTACAAGCCCCTTTCACAGAAAGCCCCCAGCAGAACTGCTTTTATTATAAGTAATCACAAAATCCATTTATTGACATGAATTTTAGAAAGGTGCAGCTACCCCAAATGAGAACTCCCTGGGTGGGGAAACCTGACAGCAGGGTGTAGCTATTTCCAGCTCCTCATGGCTTAAGATGAGCTGAGAAAGCTGGTGGTCACACAATATTATATAAGAGGGAAAGAAAATGATGGAGAAAAGAAAAACAATTACCTTGTCTCCTTGGAAGCCAACATCTCCTGGAACACCTGCTCCTCCCTGATCACCCTGGATACACATCACCAGAGAGTTAAAATAGGCAACAGCAATGGCCAAAACGCCCAGGTAGATGCTAGACAGTGCATTGTACAGTGAAAGTGTCATCACTAACTCCATTCACAACCATAGATCATGTTAACTGTACTGGCAATCCTGAACAAAGTATGGATTTCCCAACATTGATTCTAAAGTGAGAAGTGAAGCTGCAGGAAAGAGAAAAATATGAATTCCCAAGCATTGTGTTTCTATAGAAGCTTCAAGAAGAGAGGCCACGTTCCTCTGGCCAGCAGCAACCGTGAAGGTGCTGAAGTGTTAAAATTCAGCTGAACAGAAGAGCTAGTTTAGTTTTCAATGAATGGACCTTTTCTCTCCTAAGGCTCTACAGAAAAGAAAACAATACTTGGAGTTTCTGTGAGCGTATCCTAGTGCTGAAATAAAAGATCAATCCTCTTCCCTAAGAAAACAAAAGTAACTTCTAGTAATGCTTTAGTTACCATCTCACTGCCAATATCTAGGCTGAGATTCCCCAGGAAGGGTAGGCTGGTGTTCACTGGGATGGGGATCCCATCTTGGAGCACACCACCATTGACAATATTTCCTAACAAGCTATCTTTTTTCCCCCTCTTTGGACCATTGCAACAAATTCTGACTCCCTGGGTAGAAAATCAGTATCCCTGAAGGTTTTCTTAGGAGCAGTGAGCTACCTTGCATTGCCAAAAGGCAATGTGAGCAGGCTATTGGAGCAGATGACCTCCTGATGTCCCTTCCAACCTCAGTTATTTAATGATTTACTTAAACAAAGGATGAGTCAACGATGGGGCAGAGAGAGGAAAATTCTACTTGGGAAGTCAAAGGAGGAATGACTATAAAAACTTGGTACACTGACAAGACCCAACAGAAATAACTGTTAGAGGAACTCTGTCCCATGCACAGCACATGCCTCTCAACTTGGCTTCCTCGCAAGGGAGTGAGCCATGCAAGAGCAGAGAGCTCTATGGTTAAACATAGTCCACATGGAAGACATATGGACTCCTGCAACAGAGCCAAAGTCTACAAAGAGATGACAGAGGAGGTCTACTCAAGCAAAACCCACCCACTCGTTATCAAAGAGCCGAAATAGTTCTCACTACTTCAGTAACATGCAGGGGATAATGAATTGTGAATGGTTAAGGCTTGACTTGGGAAAGGGTTTTTGGAGACAACTTTTTTCGGAAGAAAAATAATTAAGAACTATGCAGATTCAATGATGGAAACATTTCATGGATTCATGCTAGATTTGTTTAAATGTTTTAGTAAACGTTCCCAGAACATCTCACTGAACCATCTTCAAAACAAGGCTTTTATATAGCAAAACCAAAATGCTGCTCTTTAAAAAAGGAATTTTACTCATTTGGTTTTTAACCTAAAATATTTTAATTTGAGTCAAATAATCAACTTTTGGCTTCGTCTAAACTATTTTCCCTCTTTTTACTTTTTTTGGCAATGCAAACAAATAAAAAAAATGGCTATTTAAGCAGCTTGGGTTAGGATGAACCCCAAGTATTAGATACAATAGAGATGGTAAAAATCCTGCTGTATTACCCAGCTCATTTCTAGCCATTGTCAGATTTCTCTCGTCTCCTCTGGATTTTCTACTTATTTTACCTACTCCAAGGCTTCAAACACTGAAGCTGGCAGGCAACTCTAATTCTGGCTCCTGCCAGAAGGCAGCAGGAAAATGGCTTTTCATGAAAGTGAGAGGTTTGCTCTGAAAACTCCTTGTCTTTATCACCTATGCTGAAGGGCAAAAAAAAGTTTGTTTTTTATTAAGCAGTTTTCTATCCAAACAGTATAACTGGCCAGCAAAATACTCTTTTGGAAGAAATATTTGGACACTAAGAAATGCCTGCTGTAAGAAAAGAGTTTCCTGAGCATAGCGAAAGGCAGGAACAAACCTTTATCACTGACCTTTAAGCAAAGTGGGGTAGTGACTGCGTGACAGAGCAAACAGTTTTCAAACAACTCAGAAATGGGCATTAGAGAGGGTAAGAAGGAAACAAGAAAGACAAAACACATCTCTTATCTTTAGCTGGGCTCCATGCAAAATGTTCATGTTATTGCAATAGCACAGCAAAATGTCACGGTGTGAACGCTCCATCTGCAATGGATGTGAACATCTTAAACCAAAACTGAATTATCAGGGCATCCCCTTTCACCTGCCTTGAGCACAGCAAATCTGAAACTGTGGCTCAGGGTGTGTGTCCTTCATGTGAGGGAAAAAATTAGGAGGAAAGAGGTCGGGCATGTTTAGTATTAAAAAAAGCAATGCTGAGATGATGAAAAGGGGTTACGAGGACTTTGCTCATGGGGAAATTACAAACAGGCTCTGCCCATGGGATATTGCCTACGTTTCACGTTTCACCTATAAAAAGAAATGCAGCTTCAGAGACCCCGAGGCCCTTCTTATGGCCACACCGTGCAGAAGGGGCACTGGGAGGGAAGGGACAGATTTGCAAGCACAAGGCATGTTTGCTGTCTGTAGGACACAGAGGAGGTTGATAGGCAAAAGAAAAAGAGATTTTGCTCTCAACTGGACAACTCTTTTCTCCAGAATTTCTGCTTATCAAGACAAGGGGAGCTAACACTGCAAAACTACTAGAGGTATTTTACTCAGTCGTGTCCTTCATAAGTTACAGATGGCCTGATTCATAAAACTCCTTTATGTGAACAAGTAGCTGGGATTTCCTCCACTTCCTCCACCTTTCCTCTGTACTCATCACGTGGCCTTCTCAAGATCACTCTTTATTTCAGGGTTCTACGGTAATTGCACTTCTCCCTGTACAAGCAGATGCAACCCTCTCTGCCCCCTCTCCTTGCCTCCATGGAAACGTATCTATGGAAGCAGAAAGATGACCCATTTTGTGGGAAAACTGAAGATGTAAAAACCATCATCAAATTCTGTTGTACCCAGGTTTTATGGGGGATGCTGAACGGGTTGGCTAGCATTGGTGTGCTCTGTACTTGCCTGTCTAGCTGCTACAGACAGAGATGTGGTTTCTGCAGGAGGAGTGGGATGTTGTCCCTTATTTTAGCTCATGTCTGGCACCCACCAGACGATGCATGTGTTTGGGATTAGTGAGATGCACCTTGGAGAACACTGAACAAGGAAACAAAGTCCAAGACACAGTGATAAACACCCTCTCGTGGAAGAGGAAAACCTCCCAGTGCTGAGGCAGGTTCCTCCTCCTCTCATGGAGAAGGGGAATGGCAGCAGAGTTTCTGAAAGATGCAGCATTGCAATGAGGACCTTCTCGCAGTGGGATGGAGGAGGCAGCCCCCATTCCATGCCTGCTGCCCACAGGCACCACCCTGTCACCCTGTCCTCATGCTTAGGTTTCACCAGCATCTGATCTGACTGCTCTTGAGCAAAGGGAGTTTCCTCAGCTACAGAGAGACAAACCCGTACACGGCCATGCACATGGATGTGCCCAAGCCAGATGGGTTTAACAGGAGACTGCAGACATCTAATGACATCTTTATCAGTGCATCCTCAGAAAGGCACCATGAGGCCAGGGATGAGTGGGATGGATTGTGCCCTGGCACCCTGTGACACCAGCATGGTCCCCCAGGGTCCCAGGGCAGCACCACAGGGCACAACACAGGTGGCTCCACATGGATGTGCAGAAGAGGTCAAGTTCAGTAGAACTATGACAGGAGGAAAAAGACTGTCCCTTGCCAGGGAGGGCATGGGAGACTTGAAATCTCCATTCCACCTCAGACCAGGGTTATTCCCCGAGTGGCAGCAGACAGAAGGTGTGATGCTCCCAAGGCTGCTCTCATCTGCCATGAATTACTAACTACAAAAGGTTACTGTCAGCATGAAGCAGTGAGGTTCACCACTCTGTCCCTGCTGACCCAGCATTTCAGATGCTGCCAAATGTCTAGGGCTTTCCTTTTTGTTCTTTTCTTTCTTTTTTTTCTTTTTTTTTTTTTTTTTTTTTTAATATGAAGTTTAACTCTGTGTTTCCCAGCTTTCAGAAAACCACAGTGGAGAAGAGGGGAAAGCCAGTGCATTTATTCCCCTCCCTTCTGGCCATGTAATGGGAGACTACTGCACTTCTCCTACAACAATCCCTCACATCCCTTTGGGAAAAGCCTCAGTTTCTAAATGGGTTTATCAGAAACTGCTTTCTAGAGAATCCACCTGACATCTTCATACAAGATTCAGCCTTGGGTTGGCTGGGACTCTCTGGTGCAAGGTGTTGATCTGCTGCTGGAATGGGCATGCTTAGGAAGGCTGACAGCTCCTGTTGGCTGAGCCTGGGCAATGTCTCTGCTTGCTAGGACCTGCATTCATTCCTCTTGCACGTTCAACACGCTTAGCATGTGGCTCAGGTCCTGCAGAGATGGGCTAGTTATTTGAGGTGGCCACTTACAGTTTCAGGAAAGATGCTTGGACAGTTGGAAGCTAGCAGGCAAAGCCCTATGGAAAGTCACATGTCTTCAACTCATTTTTGAACCCTGTTCACAGGCTGGGGTGTAAACAGGACTCCCAGCCTCTAACACAGCTTTCTGCTGTATGGGCTGTGCCTCGGGCTCTGCACAGCACGGTGCCAGCCCTTCCTTCTCCTGCAGCATTCCTGGGTCAATGTACTGCAGGAAAGCAGCACCAGCTTGGAAGCCTGAAATAATTTGCCCTTCGAAGGGAACTCGGGGACCTCATAAGCTCATGGAGTGGTACAGTGGGGATGGGTGTGCTTGAGCCACACCAGTGTGCAGGGGAAAGCTTGCTGCATGGTGGCTGGACTGTCATCTCCAACTAAGTTCAGGACTGTGATCTCCAACTAAGTTCACCCATGTCATTGCATCTTCAACACCCAGCAGAGAGGGGAACTCTGTGACTTTGGAAGTGACCAAGCTACAAATAGGATCTCTGCAGAGGGAGATTGCTTACAACCGTGGTCTGGAAATGTTTCAAGAATGGCAAGAGGCTTTCAGATCAGCAGACACAGAGAATCAATACAAGGTTCAAGGAGGCTGCTTATGTTTGTGGTCATAGCAGTAAGACAGTTTTGTCTGAAGAAGATGATGGAGGGTTATAATGAAGTCAAAGTCTAACGGACAGAGAAGAATAGTAGGCAACCAGAGAAAGCCTTTAAATAAGATGTCACAGCCTAAAAATAGTAATGGCAGCAGAAACTGACAGTGACTGGTAAGAGATTACCAGAAGGGAGCCTCCAACACATGTCAATCTCTCTGCTCCAGGCAGGGTCCTTCCTGTGACCCAAGCCCAACCAGGCACTAACTGAACACAGAGATCCTGCCTCTACTTTCCTATACGTGGGATTTCCCCAAGTCAGGTATATCCAGGACCAGCCTCAATTAAATGCATGTGGCAAAAACAAGCATTGCAAAGAAATATTTATGCTGCAGCTTCTTACTAAAGGCTGAGGTAGAAAACATTTTCATTGAAACAAGGCACATGGCAGGACAAAAGATGATCCTGGCAAGGAGAGGGTCCAAGAGGCCAGAGTGTGCTTCCCACCTCTAGCAACCTCCTCCTCGGTCACTTCTGCGACTCGGAAGCCCTCACATAACATGAAGGGCATAAATGTCCCTTCCTTCTGCCACATGTGCATTTAGACCACAAGCCCTTTGAAGGCAGAGTTTTCCCCCTTGCTACAAACTGAGCAAAAGCAGCAAGGCCAGATGTTGTTTAAATTTCTCTGCGGTACCAGAACATAAACCATTAAAACACAACTGTAAACAAGTTGTAAGAAGGGATGAGTGTTTTTTCTTATGATGCCCAAATTGGAGTGAGAGAAAATAAAAAGGCTTAACGGTGCCATTCACTAAAGAAATGTGGGAGTGAGTAAATGAATGCAACAGCCTTTTGATCAGCTGGAGAAGGGATGTATTATGAACCGGGCCAACTAGCTGAACAGCAAGACCAACAAATCAGAAAACCAAATAACTTTAAAAACCACAAAGCTATTTCAGGCCAAATCCTCCCCTAAATGTAAGGAGAGCTGATGAACTTTGCCTGTGCTCATGCAAACAAGTGCAGCAAACTCAGATGCTTTGGCTAAAGACTGCAAGGCTCGAGCTGTGTGCCTTCACCTGGGCAGATGAGACTTGTGCCCATCAATGCCTAGGTAGCTCTGATTTTCCTTCACCTTGTATTTCCCAGCCCTTTGGCTGTTGGACTGCTGGGAAGGATGCACACAAGCTGTTCAGAAGCTCTCTCTGACTCTGTAATCATCGCTGGTCTGCTCTGAGTGTTTGATATCACCCAGGATATCCGAGCTAAAGTCAACTCATTAGGGACAGAGGAGGTTTGAGTAGGAGGGATGGTTTGTCAGTCTTGGATTAGGAAAGGGCTGTAATGAAAGCCAGGAAGGAAGTCTGTCCTGTCCAAGGAAAATTCAGGAGGGAGGGAAAAAAGGTTTCCTGCACTTCAGGAGAGAGGCTGCAAGACTGAGCATGGGGTTATTGGGGGAGGACAGGTAATTCTGCACTTGGGAATATTGTAAGGATAACTCTAGAGAGAGCTGCACACTGTTTGGTTACTGTGATGGCAGCGGTTGGAGAAACACTGGGGATAAACAGAGCAATCTGTGTGAAGTGATGGAGACTGTAATGTCCAGGAAGGTTAATTTTGTTAAACAATTATTTAAATGTTGGTGATTTCTTCAGATAGTCAACCATTTATTCCAAGGACCAGACAGAAGTGGTCTCTAGGAATTGGTGTTGAGTCAAGAAACCAGCTACAATTTCTTAGGCTTGTTCTAAAGAAAAAGTCCTTTTCTTGCCCTGTCCTTCCTTTCTACAAAAGTGAAAGGTGGTACAGGGGATAAATGGAAACTGCAGACACAGGAGCCATGACAAAGAGCTCCTATAATAGAAGGAGTGTGGAATTAACTGGCTTGATGCTACTTCCCCCATGTGCAGTTTTGGGCTGCTAAATCATTCTCTTAAAGCAAACACCTAACAAGAGATTAAAACATCAGACAGGAGGAGGAGAATACACTTAATGGTCATTTTCCACTGCCCTCCTGAGCAATCAGAGCCAACAATAAATGATTGCACCTCCCACTCTTTCAGACTAAATAAATCCCACAGTCAGATATCTGTAGGAGGATGGTTCTCATGACAGTGAGACATTTACACACACAGCTCCATGCTGATTTAGCTCAAGCTGCATGTTTTTGTGCCAGCTGCACTAAATCACTGCCATCAATGCCCCTCTCCTTTTTTCTTTTTCTAAAGTGATTTATACCAGTTTGGCATAAGGCAATTTCCTCTCAGCAGGAAGCTGAACTGAGGTGAGGCTCTTCAAACAAGAGCAGGGGTACCTAATGGAGACAGTTTTTCCTAGGGATACAGCTTGATCCAGTGAGCTGTGCTGCTTTGTCACATCATGTGTTTCCCCCAAATGCATTAATGCAAACCCACTGTTAGCATTGTCAGGTCTTTGTCCTCTTCCTCATCCCATCACATAACCAATATGAAATTATAAAAGCCCAGTGAAACACCAGATAATCTTACAGTCACTGTCATCATCAGTGGGATGCTAAAACTCCATGGAAAAGGTGACAGGGCAGATATCATGAAAGAAAGAAAAATCAAAACTAGAGTGTCAGCAGAGGGAGGGTGGGAGGATGAGGGCAAGGAGATAGCCAGAGTGGAACCAGTACCATGGTGCTGAATAAGAAAGAGAAGCTAGAAAGGGGATTTCACATGCAAAATTAAAACACAGTGCAATAAGGGAGTATTCAGATCACCTTATCACCTTTCAGTCCATGTTCTCCAGGGTTTCCCATCAGCCCCTGAAATACAAGAAAGTTCAGAGTGAGCCACTATGAAAACTTACTCAGGTCTTTGACACTGATGTCCCTGATGGGGTTGGTGGCTCAGATCCCCAGCACTGGCCTGGCACAGCCCCAAGGAAACACCAGGCTGCTCCATCACACATTCTTTAAAGACCCTCATGGGCTGGAGGCCCGCAGGGAAAATGCCCCTGGGAGTCTCCATTGACTTACACCTACTGCAGACCACCAGTGGGATGTTCTGCTCAACAGTCCTGTGCCCATCCTTCCTCTCAGGACAGTCACCAGTACCCAAGGGAGGAACAGAATAACCTTCAGCCCTGCCGTGGAGGGACAAGAGCTCACACAGCTCAGTTCTTCTCTCACCTTTAAACCTTTTGGTCCTGGATAGCCTATTGGTCCCACAGAGCCCATGTCACCCTGGTAAGAGAAAGAAAATTACCAAAGTTACTAGGTGCAAACCCAGCAGGTAGCTGCATGTGGTGTGAAATTCTTCTCCTGTCTGCTCTCTCAGGATCTCTGAGGAATGGCACCACTGACTTCAGCAGAAGCAGCATCCTGGCATGAGTCAAGAGACTTTTGGTATGTAGACAACCTTGAAGGAAAAGCAGCACAGGGTGTTTCCCTCACAGGCATGTGAGGGAAGAGCAGCTCCTATTCTCATCTTGGAAAAGACCCCAAAGCACCTTGACACTGACCACTGGAGATGTGTGTGCCCGTGGCAATGGGGCAGAGTGTGCCCAATGCCTGGAGGTGTCAGCATCCTGCTCCTATGTCACAGGAGATATGGGTGTCAGGGAGTGTGGGCAGCCTCCCAAACCAGGAGCCTGGGGTCCTGGATCTGCTTAAAAGAATAGATAAGGAATTCAGGCTAGTAAATTGATGGCAAAATAATGGAAAATTAGTCAAGAAACCACCTTGAATTCTGCAACTGAGAGATTTTTTTTTGGTATGTTTTTCCTAACTTTGGAATGGAATCATACCACTCTTCCACTATTTGAAAAATTTAAATATTGAGCTGGTTTAAGACAATCTTGGTGTGTATTTATTCTTGGTGAAGACATTTGTGTTCTCAGAAAGAATCTACCACGGTATTCCCAAGGTCTCCAGAGGGAGACCGAGGGTGTGCTTAGAAGGACACAGACCCAAACAGCAAAGAAATTTGGGTCACTACTGGGCTCCAATACCTAAAAGTGATATGGGGGGGAGAGAGGAGAAACAGGAGGTAAGGACAGAGGTGTTTTAGCAGCGTGGCATCGTGTCTTGGGACTGGGATGAGACTGCAGCACAGAGGATGCTGGAGCTCACAGCTGCTGTGTGTACCTGGGTGTGCATGTACAAAAGAAAGCCTTCAGTGGCCAGCATTTAAACAGGCTTTGACTGCTCTCTGCCCATGAAGAGAGTCAGTGATACGGTGCAGCAGCCTTGCCTGCAGTGTGTAAATAAACAGGGCAGGCTCTGCTGAAGGAGAGCTTCTCTGGTCAGCAGGCTCAGCCCCGGCCACGCTGGGCTGCAGCCGCCTGAACAGATGCCCTTTTCATGCCTCCCAGCATAAAGGCTTCTTGTAGAAACACGTTTACTTAAAGCTTTGCCCACACAGTTAATTAGTAGAGCAAGAGGCTTTAGTTACATCTAATTCTGCTCTTCAGCCTCTCTTAAACAGCGAACACAAACACCTGCGGGGTGCGTGGGGGCAGTGGGAACCCAGCCGGTCCCGCGGGGCTGCCTGGAGCTGGGAAGGAAGGAAGGAAGCGACTGAACGGGGGCCAGCCCTGAGCAAACATCCAGCCACCTTCTCCATGCCCTGCAGCACGAGCCCTGTGCTGCAGAGCCCAGCAAAGGAGCCTGGTGCTGTCCCACAGAGAGAAGAACGCCGGATGGATGGGTCTCCTCCCCATGGAGGAGGCCACTCTTAGATCAATCCCACTAGAGATGCTTCAGCACCCTGAATTCAGGAGTTGCATATTACCCTGGGGCAAAAGATCTGAGTCAATTTGACCTGAATCTCAGTCTGAAATTTTGATCTGCTCAGAGTGGTACCAGCAGGCTAACTGGGAAAGACAGTAACCAATTGCTACTGCTGGGATCCCTGGAAAAACAGCATTGCAAAGGATTGACTTTGTGCCTTAAAAGTAAAGCTAGGAAGAAGCTCACAACAGCAATGATGATTTCTTTGTCTGGATGGGAAGGGAGAAGAAACATTTAAAGCTTAACACAGGCTTAGCAACAAAAGGAGAACTGCTCTTTATACCATTTTACAGCAAAACCATTAGAACTTGGAGTATCAGCAGACACCAACATAATGGATCTAGACAGAGAAGGTGACAGACTCCAGGTATCTGGTGATGGAGGTGAATCCTGGTCTAGGACATGCAATACTAGATCTTGGGGCAAAAGGAAAAAAACAGTTTAGTTGTACCTCACCTAGTATTTGGTGCCATTGGGGTAGATGCAACCAACGTGGGACAGAAAGATCAAGGTCACAAAGGCAGGTTAGAAACCACACACTGCCTGTCCTCATTTCAGATCAGTTCCAGGCAAAACCTGTCCTTCCCAGCCCCTGCCATCTATCCCAGGGAGGGAACAGCAGGGCACTGGATGGGCCAGCTGGGAGGGAATCACATTTACCCTGTGTGACCTTTCACTTTCTAACAAGCAAATACCTGTGAGATAATAGCAACCAGGTTAAGAGGAATCTTTCCAAAAGCTATGAGAAATACGATCCAGTTTGGTCAATACCCTCAATGCTTTTACACAGCAATCTTCCACTTACAGCTCTTCACCAGCAGCACATCCTGTCTGCTGCTATGGCCAAAGTGGCTCCTGTCATCTCCACTAACAAGGGGAACCACAGACCTAATTCCTGGATCCACAAAAAACTTCCTGAAGCTTTAATCCACCTGTGCCCCAATCCCCCATCTGCAAGATGGGTTCCATCACACTTGTTCCACCATGTTCTCTGCTTTCCTCCCAGGGAGTCTAAGATTTCTGGGTTTGGTGCTCTGTGGTTGTGCAGTAATGAGGGCAATAGAGGCCCTGAGCTGATGTCCACACTCCTATAATTTAAGCCATGGAAAGGCAAAAGGGGAAGGTTTTTAACCATTCATTGCAAGTCAAGTTTTCATGGGTTATCATAGCTGAGGAGGAATCATTTTGAAAGAATGCTGTTGTACTAACAGAACCTACCACTTCTTGTGCATGGAAGGAAATAACTTCAAACAACTACTGAGACCTAAAAATAAACCATAATATGTTCACCTGGGCATTCACTACCCCCCAGCCCAGCTGCCAAGGGATGAGTTGCCACCCATCCTTACAGCCATTTATCTCCTGCTGGGGAAGAGTGTAATGAAGGGTGGAATTTGTTTATGTACATAATTATCTGGATTAGTGATGGGATGGTGAGAGTGCACATAAAATTCCTGTATCCCCAGAGGACAGACAGTTTCTGCCCATGGTCTCTCCAGTGAGCAAGAACTGTGTGCCCTTCAGTTCCTGCCTACAGGGGCTTGCTTTGTAAAAGACCACAGATCCTGGGATGGAATGAATATCACTTCCTTGAAGAAATCCCCTGGTAAATATTATCAAAAGGGCGAGTTATCTAGGAACAAGGGCACTAACAGCAAACCTTTAATCTCTTCCCTTTTGCACAGAAAGGGTTTGCCCTCCTCCACCTCCCAATCTACCAGGCAACCTCCCCTCTCCCCAGATGTCACGCCTCCCCCATACAAACAGTCCTCCTGTTCCCTGCCCTGCCACAGGAAGAAGCAAATCTGTGTGTAGTTATGCAGGCTGAAAGGGTTAAAGCCCCGAGAAGCCAGATCTCCATTTGTTATTGTACTTACAATGAGTCCAAGGACTCCAGGAGGACCTGGGGCTCCCAATTCTCCCTAAAAAGAAAGACAAACCGACATGGGTACGGACACTTTGTAGGCAAACAGAGGCTGAAAGGCAGCTCAGTGTTTCAAGAACTGGAGGGAAGGGAAAAGACCATCCCTCCCCTTTCCACCCCCCCCACAGCCCCTTCCCCAGCCAAACTGATGGAGAGCTTCCATCTCAGCCAGCGTGCTTGTGAGTGCAGCCTCTCCAAACACAGGGCTGCTTGTTGCTGAGCAGTGACTCTCAGGGCTGGCTTCCCCTCCCAGGACCAGGCTGGATCAAAGAAGCTTTCACTGTGCAGGCAGGGGGGTGGGTGGGAGCCTGCCCTAGGTGAGATAGAGGCATGGGCAGGGAGAAGGACTGGGGTGGGGAAGGGGCACAGGAGCAGCAGCACTAAGGTGGGAAGGAGAGGAAAGCTGCTGCTCTGTATTGGCAAAGGTGAGGGGGTTTGGGAGTGGTTAAGGAATAATAAAACCCATAAGAAAAGGAGGACTTGGATGTTAAGTAAACTGGGTAACCTGGGGAGGGGGTGTGCCAGCTTCTGGTGTGGGCTGATGGACCCTGGGAGTGTGTTTGGCACATGGGGTGCTCCAAGGCTGCTCCTCCTGTACCTAAGAGCTGGTTTAAGGTGGGGAAGCAGCAGCATCCTCTGCCTCACCCACCTGGGCTCCTGCCCAGATCATCAACCAGCCAGTTCTTTAATTTTCAGAAAAAGCCCTAAACTTTTGGGCTGCAGCTTGTCTGCAGGCAGGTGGGCTCAGCACCTCTGCCTCTGAAGCAGGGAGCTCTCTGCAGGGAACCCAGCACTTGGAGGATGAGTCACTGTCATTGACGTGGCAGAGGGCAGGAGATGGACTTCAGGCATGGTCTAATGGTTAGGAATATGATGGGATAAAGGTTGGACTTGATGACCCTGGAGGTTCCTTCCAACCACAATGATTGTATGATTCTATGATTTCACAGTCCCAGTGTCTCCCTTGGTGGATCACCCACTCCCTTGCCACACTGCTTTGTCTCAAAACAAGTGCATTGGAAATACTAAACTTCCAGTTGGCTCAGACAACCCTGCTCTGGCTCACGCAGGCCACTTTCTTTGACAGACCAGCTCAGTTTATGGTGCACATCTGGTGGGGTCCCCTCCAGAGCAATAAAGCTCCCCTTTTATGGAAAGATTTGCCTAGTGAAAGAATGAAAGAGAAGGGGACACAACGTGACTAAACGTGCTCAGCTTCCTTGGGTAAAGGGTTACGTGTGTTTATTTTATGGGAAGTGGAGTAAAGGACCATTGGGCAAGCGCACACAAAAAGTGTTTCATAATCTCAACCAGCCTAAAATTGCTTTTTTATGGCCAGTTCCTTTCCTGCATACTTGGGACATCTGTGGAGCAATTGGTCCTCATGGGTGGGATTTCTGTGTCCTCAGAGCTACTGTAATAAGGTCGGCTTCATGCTTTTAGTTGAGGCTTGGCATTACTAGGCTCGGCAAGAAGAGGGAATATCCCCAGGAATGGTGAGCACAGGAGCTGCATGGTGGCCTGGGTTTCCCAGTAAGCCCTGCAGGCTCCGAGGGTGGCTGGGATGAAGACTGGGTGGGTGGTGGGCTCTTGGTCCCAGCAGTTGGAGGAAGGACTGCCTAGATTTCTGAGTTATTTCATGCAGGTATTCCTCAAGAGAAAGGCTAAATGTGGAAATGCACAGCCTCACATCTAACGCAAGAGGATTTCCTCTTGGAAAAGGAGGGGATGGACTCCTGGGGGAGAAGTGGACAGGACTATTTGTTAATTTGAGACATTCCCTGGCCTGGGAAATGGAGGATTTACAGGTGTTGTCTTCTGGCTACCAGTAATGACAGGCTGGTCCCTGACCTGTGAGGGAAGCGGGGCTCTATCCTCCCATTTTCAGTGCCTACTGGGACAAGAGACAAGGAGATGAAACAACAGCCTTTTCCCATGTCTAATTCCTGTGATTAAGAGACTAATTGGAGTGGCTAAAGCGCTCCGGGAACGGGGATCTGGAATGTGATGGCTCAACAGTTCTCAGCGAGTTGGTAGGAGGGGAAAACGCCCCTGTGGTTGGAAGAATCTTTGCTGTGTCTGGAGGGGACGGAAAGAAGATCAGAGACTGTCGGCTCCAGCCACCCCCATGTGACAGCAGAGGATCAGTGCTCAGTGGATCAAACAGAGATGGGGCAGCTCGGGACCCGTGGCATCCCGCCCGCCTGCCTACAATTGAGCTGCACACTCCACCTCGCAAACTCGGCATATTTGTGTGTTCCACAAACAGACTTGCTGGCATTTTTCTGCGTCTGTGACTCCACTTGTGACCCTGTGAACCTCCCTTTAAGTCAGCCGAAGCGGTCTGTTTTCATTCTGCAATCTCCAAGGCACATTAATATTTAAAAGCCGTTGATAAGATGAAAGAAGAGAGATCCTTCTGGGTGAGTTAACAGAAGGGACGTTTGCTTCTCCGTGACGCTCTGGGAACTGGCATTCAGCTAACATTGAGCACGTCTTCTGAATGGGGCTTAGACAACTTGCAAATTTAAAAGAAAACAAAACAAGTTCATTGGAAAAAGAAGTCTTTCTGACCTCCAAGATTCCTGCTTTTCCTGGTTGGCTGGCCAGAAACACAGATGAGAAAGTCTTCTACTTTGGGACTACTGATTCCACTCTGACCCATGGCTTAAGTTGACCACAGGATGGGAAAAGTCCTGCAGAAGTATTCCTTGGGAATCTAATTTTTTCAGTTCACTGCATTTGTGTCTCTTGTGCTAAATTCCCACAAAGGCTGGATTGTAGCTGAGCTTGGCTTGCTGGTTAGAGCTGCTTGTGCAAATAACTTTTATGCTGCATATATGATGAACTGGAACTTGAAGACAGATGTGGAGTGGGTTATTTCACACAAATCCTTCCATCGAACACCAAGAGCTGCACTGTGATCATGTGTGAATAACCAAGACAGCAGGAATTTCAAAGATGAATCAGTACTGCTCACATGCTAATTGAGGGAGAACTGACAAAGTAATTCAGAAAATAATTTAGAATTAGCACATCTGAGAACTTTTGTAATCCACAAGGGCATGTTTGGTGAGTAGCAGAAAGCACAACACATGCCCAACTGTTTGGTATGAAGTGTCACAAGACCAGAGCAAAATAAACCTTATCCATATCCAGCTCCTCAAATGGGCTCTGAGACCATCCTGACCCAACTCCCAGGAGACCCATCCCATTCTTAGGAAGCCAGCAGAGGTCAGATGAAGACCAGAGAGAGGCCAAGAACTCAGGAGCCCAGAGACTTTTCCCACTGCAGTGCCCAGGCCAGCTGAGGCACGGGGCAGGGCAGCAGAAGCCTGGGCTATGGTATCTGTCCCCCAGAGCTCCTGGACACCAGAGTGGGGAATCTGGCATTTCTTGCACCAATATTAACATTCACTTCAGATAAGGTACTGAGCTTGGAGTACACTTTGGAAGCTTATTTCTACAGGCTAGTGAGATGCAAACCAAGTGGTACCAGCTTGCTAACCTATATCAGAAAATGAAATGTGGTGGACAAGAGAGAAACATGCCTCCTTCTTTATGTACTTCAGACCTCTGCCTGAGGGCTTACATCTCCCTGCTATATTCATACAACGTTTCAGCCAGGGCACACCAGTCAACAACGTGATTCCTGTGGCTGTCACAGCCTATCCACCAACCCTGTAGTATGGACAACACACTCCAACCACTGCCTGCTCCTCAGGAGCAACATCCCTACCTTTCCTCTCTTGATTTTTTTCTTCTAGTTATATCCTCAGGATGAGAAAGCATCTATCAAGACTGAGGTGCAATAAAGGCAATCATTTAAGACAGAAAGCAAATAGCAATATTATGACCTGGAAGTTACAATATGTTGAGTCCAACGTGGGAGTTTGCAGCATGCTTCAGGGCAGGGGTGTGCATTTTTTTTCAGGAGAGACAACAACAAAACGCTAGTGGCTGCCACCAAACTGAAAAGCTTTCAGCTCTCACTGGCATGATGCAGTGTGGTGTGGTGTCTACCACAACAGAAAGAGAGCAGGGGAAAAGCTATCAACTTACTGGGTTCCCATCGATGCCTGGAGGTCCTCGTTCCCCAAAATCACCAGGAAAACCCTGAGGAGAGGAGGCAAACACGAGTATTAGTTATTGATGCACCCTTGTGTAAGGATAGTCAGCTTAAAAACCGCTCCCCCTGCACTCAGTGCAGCACTTTGCTAGACAGCAGGTCACACGAAAATGTGGGCCATCCAGCCCCCCTGTCCTCATCCAAACCATCCCTGCTCCACCAGCACATCCGCTCAGCGAGAAGCTCTGTGAAGCCAAGAGCTCTGATTCACTGCTCTCCCTTGGGGCCAATGAAGGGTAACCAGAAGTACTGTTTATAAGGCTCAGCCATGAGCTGCACATTAACTGATGGGAGCCTTGAGAGGAAGAACCAGTGAATCAGTGAGGAGACAGGAAAATTTTTTCCTTGGCCATGCTATGAGAAGCACCCATTCTGGGGCTGCTGGACCCAACATGTTCACACCTTGTCTCGCAGGCTACGTCCAGCCCTCAATCAGCCTTTTCTTAGCACCAGTTGTAAGCCCTGGGTGTGCTTCATATGGCAGGCAAGGCTTTTGCAGCACCATGTAAAGAGACAATGTGAGTGTGCACAGCAGAGAAAAGGGGTGGAACTCAGTGCTTCTGTCCTCCTTTTGCTTCACCCAAGTACTCCACTATGTCCAACAAGGAATATGCAGTTCTGAAGACTATGTCGTGCAGTTTACACGTGAAATTATAATCCCACGTTTGGAAGATCAAACTCTATTTAAAGATACAGTGCTTTCTATCCTCTCTCAGGAAGAAATATCCTACTGATAAGATACTTACTCAATAGCCAATCCCAAATCCCTGATGTTCTGGAAGAATTCATAAAATTCGTTGCAAAGACTATCCTCAAAAGTGGATTGTCATTCCGAATTATTTCATTCTGTCTGCTAACACAATCATTTTAACAGCACCCCCTTCTCATAGGATAGCTGAATAGCTTAATGCCTGTTGGAGCCCATGCAGATGCTTAATGGAGCTGATCAAAGATGCCTCGTGAATTCTCTCCAATGCATTCACAACCTTTCAGCTTGCCAGAGGAACAAACAGTTCCAAGCTCATTACGCTCCACACCCCAGAGCTGTGAAAGACCATGTTTACTACATGAAAAAGTCACCACAAAAGACTACTTCATCATCTCATTATATCCGATACAAATTTGGAAGACCTCAAACAATGGTAGAAAGAGGAGTGGAGGTACTGAGCCAGAACGTGGTGGTGTGACACGTTCTCTGTCGCACACTTAGACAGATCCTGTGCCTCCCCCCCCCAGTTCCCAATTACAAACAGATCACACAGCAGCTTGCTCTTGTTTTGCTCTGCCTCACTCGGAGCTCAGCAGAGGGGTACATAACCTCTGTGGTTAGTAAACCCTCTATGTCACTACACCTACATTTTCAAGGAGGAAGCAGTGGAGTTTGAGATGGATTGAACCCAATTTCCCTCTGAGCTTGGACTTCATTCAGCAAAGGACTGGCAGGGAGCAGCTGCCAAGAGCCATCAGGGACCAGCTCAAGCTTCAGCAGCTTCAGGGCTACTTTGAACTTCAGCTGCAGTGGAGGGTCCTTCACAGGGAGGCTGACACAGGTGAGAGTGCTGTGACTCTCTACTTCTTTTTCTTGCATGCCCCTTAAGATGGAGTGAGATAAAATATGACACCTCATCCATCTCCTGCAACTCTGAGCCAAAAGGGAAATCATTGTCAGGTAGAGGAGCTCCCCATGCACAGAATAGACACAGAGCCTAACCCTCTGACTCCTGGACTTGGTTAATTTAGCCAGGACCAAATTCCTGCTTTATTCTCCACACTCTTCTGACTGTGGGCATCAGGATGGAAAACTAAGGAATATATTTGCATATAAAAGGGTTCCTAGCCAGAGCATCCACCTTTGTGCTTCGGTTCAGAGTGGGAACTTGTGAAACAAAGCTCTCATCACCCTTGATCCCTCTTTTTGTTTATGGTGGAGCCATCTTGGAGAGCATTGTTTAGATGAAGCTACACCACAAGAGGTGCTCCAGAGACACACCAACAAGCTCCTACTGCTATTCGGTGAGTTACTTCTGACTCAGACTAGGAGTGACAGTAAAACTGCTCCACATCCTTTGGCACCACCAGGTGACCATGAGATCCAAAGGACAATGCAGCCACTTTTTGGGCTAGCTAAGAGCTGAAAAGACAGGGATGGAGCAGCCAGGGAGGGGATGATCCTTGCTGAGCCAGAAGGATGCTCCCCCTTCCTGCCTGCTCCTCTGTACAATACACACACTGGTTACCTTGGAAAAGAAGACCTGAGGGAGGCAAAATGGGACAGCCAACACCAACAAACCCAGCAGCAATGCTGAAAGCTGGAAGGATCACAATTGACAGAACAGGAGAACTACACTGAGAAGCTCTGCAGTCAAAGATGTCATCCAAGACCTCCCTTCACCTTGGAGGGTTTACAACTCCTAGTCAACACAACTAGGTAAATGGATACTTGGTCAAACCTGAGGTGAGAGATGGGAGACCTGTTTAAGATGACCAAAATTTTGCTACGGACTTCAGAGCCAGCATCTCACCTCTCCTGTCCCCGTTCCCTACAGCATTCATTGTACACTCCTGAACAGACACCAGCTATCGCCTGCTCGCTTTGATTCAGTGCTTCAGTTTTATGGGCACCACTGTGAATGGGAAAGTTATCTGCCTTTTTCTAGCTGGGCACTACATCCCTCAAGCCTGTGCACACGCCAAGAAGCTGTGGTAAGCAATGCTAGAAACAGCCTTCTGCCATCTAGAGACAAAGATGTCAAATATAACGAGAAGGTGGTGGTGGTGGCTACAATTTTCTTTAATGAAAAAAGGGGGAAAATAACTCTGCTGCATGCTGAATCAATAAGATCAGAACAGAGATGTGTAGGGAAAACTCATTGCTCAGGCAAGACAAAAAAAAAAAGACTGCCTTGGAATATTTCGCTGCTTACAGTCATACAACTTGCCAAGGGAAATACGAGTGTGCACAGATTGATACTGTACTTACACTGCTGCAGATTTCAGTCACAAACTCCAGCACTTCCCCAGATAGATCTTTCCTTTCTCAGAGGGCAGAGCTGGGCACAGGGTGACCCACAGATGCCACCGAGCAGCCTGGCCCTGGGGCTGCTAAGGTCTTGCCAATGTGGGAAGGTTTTACTGCTTTGAATAGTACAATTAAATCAATATAACTACAGCAGCCTAATATCAGCTAGAGGAATGCTTGTTCCAGACTAAGAGCATTTTCTAAATTTGGTTTAAATCTCTTCCAATGTGATATAAACAATGCACCCCCTCTGCCAGAATAAAAGTGTACAGATAAGGAACTATTTAAATTCTTATGTTTCCCATTAAACTCTTTTAATGCCTCAGTTTCTCGTAATAACCTCGCTGCTTAAAGATAAACACATAGGAAATTGAAGGCACTTGGTAACAGAGTCAATAAAAATCTAGCTTTTACTTGTGCTTTCCAATGTAGATCTCCAAGTATTTTAAAAAGCGGATTTTTCCTGTTTTGAAGGCAGAGAGCTGAGTACCTGAGGTCCCTTCTGCCCAGTAAATGAGAGATTCAGCAGTAAAACCCATTCAGAGCACAGTGTGTCTCCCCCTGCAGAGCTGGGGCTTCTGCCCATCCTCAAGATGGGACAGAAAATGGCCAGAGTGGCAGGACACAGAGAAGAAAGCCCAGAACGGTGTGGGCTGGCACCATTGCCACAACAGCCAGGGCCAACACAACACTCAGCAGCAAAGCCCTGTCCTTGCCAACACCTGATCGTCCTTAACATGCCATCTGCTCTCCTGGCAGGAGCATCCTCCTGGAAATGGCCTCAAGTTACATCAGGGGAAGTTTAGGTTGGATATTAGGAAGAAGTTCTTTACTGGGAGGGTGGTTGGGCACTGGAATGGGCTGCCCAGGGAGGTGGTGGAGTCACCGTCCCTGGGGGTGTTCAAAAAACGGGTTGATGAGGCACTTGAGGCCATGGTCTGATGGTCTGATGGTCAGGAATATGATGGGATAAAGGTTGGACTTGATGACCCTGGAGGTCCCTTCCAATCATAATGATTCTATGATCCCTCCCAGCCCAGGCATACAGATCTCACAGACCCAGAGGAGGAGACAAATGGAAAGAGGAGCTTCAAGTAAACCAACCCCAGGCACCCCAGCCCAATATTTGAGCGTGACAACACAAGCAGTAACAGTCTTTTGCACATTAAATGAGACCAAGGCTGGTGGCTGTGGCATGAAGGAAGCTATTTCAGCACCCATGCATTCTCCAAGGGCCCAAAGCAGGTTGTGCAAGCTACCCCCCAACACAGTCCTGTGCACAGCAGGAAACAATCGATCTTCTAAGCCCCCGATGAAAATGAAAGCACTTTCTTTCCATGGGGTAAGCAGTAGCAGTTTAAACCACAATAACAGTTCCAGTGACCACAGTGTCCTAATTTATTGAATCTCACATGTCTGTAAAAGCTATTTTTTCAGTGCATCTTCCCTGCTGTCTGAGCTGAAAGGACAGAGATGTTCCCCAGGAACAAAACCAGCACCACTCAACCGAAACAAGAAGCCTAGGAATTACAAGCAGACTTCATTATCCGATTTGTTTCATTCCTGTAAGCAGCACTACCTCTCCTCTCCCGTGCACTGCTCCAGCAGCCTGAGGAGCCCAAGTGGAGGGAGAACCCATGGGGCAGGAAGCTCATTTTATGGTGCTGACGGACAGGCAGGTCCCAACTGGCAGCCCATTAGAGGAGATTTGTGAAAGGGATTAAAGAGCCCAGCACATTCAGAGTCTCCCGACCTTCCCAAAGTGAGCACAGAGGGGTTTTTTTGGTACAGAAAATCCACAATTTTTCAGGGTGCAGCTGTTTTTCCAGGAAGCCTGGAAATCATGCTCAAGAATTGGGACAGCAAAGAAAACACCCCCGGTGACAAATATCAAGCCGTGCGTCCTGCCTGCTCCATGGGAGGGAGAGGATAGGCAGAGGAGAACCAGGACTGGGAAGGGATGGCAAATGGCAGCAGAGCTAGGAGGAAAATACTCAAATAACAACTTCTGCTGGCCAAGAGCCAGCGGGGTGCTACTCCAGGGTGGCTGAAGTCAGGTATGACAAAACTTTTGGCTCTATTTCACAGCTGGGAAATACAGAGAGGAGATGGGGTAACAAAAGTCCAGCTGAATGGATTTCACATTGTCTGAAGAAGAAGTTCAAGGAAAGAAGCAAGATGAAGCTTGGAGAGGAGCTGGAGAAAAAGCACACAAGCAGATGCTTTGCAGTAAGCAAGATCCAAGTGCTTCTGTGCTCTCCTGTGCCCACCATGAGCAGAGCTTTACAGTGGTTGCATAGTTTGTCCTTACTGCACTCAGTGAAGCTGAGGAACTGCTATTAGAGAAGGAACTGAGACAGAGAGAGATGCAAACTGATTTATCCCAGGTAACACTAGAAATTCCAAAGCTGAACCAGTAACTAAATCTCTATCTTTGAGATCCTACAATAGTGCCTTAATTCCTGTTCACCCACGCTCGCTGCAAAGGGCATCCTTTCATACACCAGGAGACTCCTGCTGAGAGCAACCAGACCCAGACAGACACTGGAACCAGCTCCTCCTGCATCAGGGGATTACATCCCCCTCCACCTCCCCTTCCTTTCTTCCTCTCCTTAAAACAGCAGCCTGCCCTTTCTTGCTGTTGTCAGCCAAAGGGCTTCTCCTGGTCTGAACAGACGCCACCACTTCTTGTCTCCTGTCCTTGGAAGCAGAGACCGGTGAGATGCACCAGGTCTCTTTGCTTCCCCAAGGCCCTCTCTCAGGTGTGCACATGTGGGTGTGTTGTATGTATACAACATCTGATTCAGTTTAAAACCCTTTCCCTGATGGAGTAAGGGAGGCAGTCTGGCAGCTGCTGCTCCGAGGAATCCTGGCAGGTTTTCACGCCAGCAGAATCCTTCTCCAAAAATAGGATTTTATTTTCCTGTTGGCTGAAGGTGAAGCTGCTCAAACCAACCAGTCCTCCTGTCTTGTCTGCGAAAGACTGTTTGCCAGTTGGCTCCAGCCAGGTGAATCTCTGCCCAGGAGCCTCCCCAGGGATGAAGCTTGCAAGTCAAACAGTTTAAACACACACACACAAAAAAAAAGGTGGTGGTAGGGAAGCAGGACTGAGAGTGAGAGAAGGCATTCACTGGAAAAAAAAGAAGGAGAATAAAATAAACAAGTGTAGCTTGTGTTGGCAGCTTATGCCTCTGAGAGCATTCTTGGTGGAGAGAGCAGACGTGAGCCCCTCCACAGGTGGGCGTGAAGGCAGGCGGTGGGCTCAGCCCCAGCGCTGGTTCCTAGAGCAGTGAGAGTCACCCTAAGAGGAGTCTGGCAAACCCTGTGCTCCTGGGATGCCTGCTCACAATCCCCACAGCTACTCAGGAGCCTTTGCCTTCTGCTCAGCCTAGCCCCAGGTCTGTGACAGCTTTCATCCCTGCAAAGAAGGGTGATGGCACCCTTGGCACTGAGGGTCCTGCTGCAGTTCCGCTCCTTTGCCACTCGAAAGGGAAGTTTGCCCTCTCTCCCTTCAAGACTTCACACCTTCGTGTCACATCCTCTTTGGATAAAGATTTCATAGCTTTTTTTTAGCATAACCACCACTCCATCTGTGGGAGCACAGCACTCCAGGGTAGCCAGTTCCACCTGAACATGAGCCAAAGTCCCCTGAAGCCCCTCTGCCGCCCTCTTGCCATCTGCTCTGCTCCTTTCAGTCATGTAGATGATTTCTTCCCCATCCGCAGGGCTCTAACAGGCTGCAGATTACACAGACCCAATTACCTAATGCTGCAAACACTGGATTTGCCAACGCTCCTAATTATTTATGGCCAAGATTTCCAAATCAAGCAGTCTCCTACTTAGAAAGTCAAGCAGCTTTGGTGATTGAGATGTTTCCAGAATCGAAAGTGATAGCTGCATTCATTTTCCTTATGATTTCTAATGAACATAATTTCTGGGCTTTGATCTGGTTTATGAATGAGCATTTCCCTGAAGGAAGAAAGATGCTCTTGTGCTTACGAGACCTCGGTTCAGTTCTTCACATGCTTTTTGAATGATGATGAACAAGTCCCTTAGGAACATTCTTGGAAACAAACCATCTTTGGGTTTGTTTCTTCTCTTTCAGTAGAAGTTATGGGCCTTGGCACCTTTCAAACCCTTTTCCTTGTGTTTTCAGTACTTTGTTTTGCCCATTCTTTAAAAAATGAAACACATGCTAATACTGCCCACCTGGCCAGGATATCTGGATGATGTAATCAGGAACACATGCTGATATCAGAGTGATAAATAACCACGCAGGCACCTCACCACACAGATTTGGGAAACTTCAGAGACGTGGAACACAATTCGGGCCAAAAAGAGGTGGTGACATTTGCTCTGGGCTCACGCCTGCATTTCAGAGGGGTGAACCAGACCAAGAGGGCAAGGGAGACCAGCTGCCCAGTTTGTGTCCAACTTAAGCATTAAGAAAAGTCACCGACTGCTCAAACCAAATATATTTTTAAAAATTAGGTTAATAAAGAAAGATTATAGCAAAGAATTGACTTAGATGGCTAATGGGGAAAATCCAACTAATGGGCTAAAACTCTCAGTGACAGAGGGGTTTTGCTGATTAAAAACTTTCAAGATTTTCCCTTGACTTTTCATGCAAACATAATGATTAAAAGCATTTTTTTTTAATCAATCGGTTCCTAATGAAGGCACCAAACCTTTCTGTGCTGTGCTGGGGTACTGGCACAAGACAGAGCGAGCTACCCAAGTCCTGTCCATCTACTCCCACAGGCCATTTGTGCTTCTCTCTGTAGCTCACATGGAGGATTTAGCTGTACAAACAGGTCCTCAGCTTGCACATTCCTCCACCAACTTCAACTGGCCACATCAAAGTCCACCTCTATAGGTACAGGGCTTACAACTGAGCCTGCACTGGGACACCAGTTGGGAAGGAACGCTTTATGGGCTGGGGGGTGATTTCATCAAGTGCTCAGGTGGATCAGGCCTGAGCAGTAGAGCTATGTGGAAGAGTAAATATTTATTTTCAGAGGATATATACTGATATCATAATTTAAGATCAGTTAAAAAAAATCATTCCTGTTTCTTTCAAATCTTAGGAAATGGCTTGTGGACCAACACAGTGAACTACCACCTAGCTAAGTGGGAAACTGCCCAAGTTCATCCCTACTCTTCTTTAGAATTTTTTCAATTTTAATTATTGAGGCCATGGTCTAATGGTTAGGAATATGATGGGATAAAGGTTGGACTTGATGACCCTGGAGGTCCTTCCAACCATAATGATTCTATGATTATAAAACTTCTTTTAAATGTTTCTCTGTGTTTAAAGAGAAGTATAGCTCCATTCTGCCTCCTCTTTTTTTTGGTAGGTAACAAGGTCTCAGCAACAAAAGGGACATGGCTGGACCCTTTGCAGCCCATGTGAGCTGCAGGTGATGCTCAAGTACTGTAGGTGTGAGATCTTGGGGTGTATGCCTAAGTCATGCTTCTTACAAGAAAAGCTGTAGGGCCACCTCTTTGCACCCCCAAGGGAGCCCACTCAAGTCAGCTGGAGTTTGGCAATTATTCATTAAAGAAGAGGTGCTTTGAAATGCCAACTCATGTGGTGCAGGAGTCCCTCGCTTGGTTCACTCCAAACGCAAGGAAGGTCCTCAGCTGCGCCCAAAGCAGAGAGAAGGTTGGAGTAAGAAGAGAAGGTTGGAGCAAGAAGAGAGGAGTTGTTTATTCTCAGTCCCTACAGAGAGGAGCACAATTTATTTTCTCAGTAATTTGTGGTTATGCCAGCCATTCCAGACACATGGCAAAACATGTCCCCCCATTGTCTGCATGGACAACAGCTGAGACTGTGTAATTTGGCAAAGCCCCATGCACTGGTGTTCACCACTAAGCTATCTTAGCCATATATCAAAAAGATTGGGGTATGCTGTAAAACGAAACCTTCCCAATCCAGAGGCAGCCCTGGTGTCTCCCACAAGGCAATGCCTTTTCATAAGAGGCAAGAGCCTACCCATACCAGTGGGGAGTGCAGGGGTATCCCATGCACTTCTAACAACTTATCAGATGGAGAAAAAAGATTATATTGAGACTTGGTGTTCCCTGGAGGCAGGAGACAAGACATGAACTTTATGAGTCAACATGGAAGAAGACATCAGACATGAAAAACAGCCTGGCAAGAAGGCGCTGATGCGTTGCAAGCTGAGAGCTGGCAAAGGAGCCCCCAGCTGTGGTCAGCGTGTGGGGAACGGATGCCAGATTCGGCAGCTCGCCACCACGCTGATGCTCACAACAACTGCTGAGGCTACATTAGACTGGCTGTCAGATCACTGCTGGCTTTCACTGCTGTGGCTTACAGGCAGAGGGAAGGGAGACTTCTGGACTCACCTACGCACTGATCCCTAATACT
Source organism: Aegotheles bennettii (assembly GCA_013398125.1). NCBI lineage: Eukaryota > Metazoa > Chordata > Aves > Caprimulgiformes > Aegothelidae > Aegotheles > Aegotheles bennettii. Next base: position 75,056 of record VZRW01003778.1, on the reverse strand, counting down.
TAAAATCCACATGCCACTTCACAGCACCTCTTCCTTGACATCTGAGCAGTAATCCTTAGCATTCACATGCTAAATGTCAGCTATTGAGCTCAGATGAGAGCTGAGTGTGTTACCCATGTTCTGCACAGAGCCAAGAACAGCCAAACGACTTGTTTGAAGCTCCATGCCACGGGGAGAAACCAGGTCCCGTACCCTCTTCCTCCTGCAAGCAATACAGCATCTCCCCACCTTGCCTCAGCAGACTCTGACCATTCTCACAGGCAGAGGCATCAGCCTTCCTGAGCACATATCCCAAGAGCAAACTCTCCCTCTATGCCTGCTACTTACACCATCTACTCCACCTGTCAAGTTATCTTCCCAGAGCAGCACTTCAGCAGCACGTTGGCATTGCCAAAGGCTGTGCAGAGCCTGATGGCAGAGCCTGTGCTGTCAGGAGGAGTTTGCCTCCCTTGCCCAAGGTTAGGAGGTGGGCAGGAACTCCCATCAAGGCACCAAACAGCTGGTGGGACACAGCTGAGCATCACTCCCAACCATGAGCCATGGAGGACCAAAGAAGGAACAGAAACAATGAGCACAGCTAGACAGGCAGAGAAGCCAAAATGCCTGCTTGCAGCATTAATGACTGCTCGTGCTGCTGTTACTGTTGGTACCTGACACAGTGAGGTTCTGAGTTCAACTGAGCTCCAGGTGCAGGACCAGCAGCACCAGCAGGTTCTCAGAAAAAATATAAGGAAACCTCAGCTGTGCTTGGCTAAATTGTAAGGAGATTTCAGATAAATTCCAGAATTATTAAGTATGTTTTGGAACTAAATTTACTCTTTCCCATCTTTCTCTTTTAAAATAGTACTACTTACTAACAAACCAGATTGTAACCAAATATCAGCCACAAGATCCTGCAGCTGGTGCTGTATTAATACTCTATGAAAAAAGAACAGGAGATACAAGTACCTGTCAGTAGCAAAGATAAAAAAAAAGAGCTCAAAGATAAAAAAAAGAGCTCTTTGGATAAATTTCCCTTCAAGTGCCTTTCTCTAACGGGGCTTGAGAACTTCTGGAAAATTACACTCTATTTGAAGTTTAATATAACCTGCAGAGCAGACATTTCTGATTGCAGCTCCCCGTCTCCCACAGCATAAGAAAAGCATCACTGTCAGCTTTGTGCTTTTCAAACTATGACACACTGTCTCCCCTCTTCCTGTGGGTTCCCTCCTTCAGTGACAGTACATCTCCTTTCTAAAAATGAGCTAGGGCAGATACATTGCCTATGCACACCAAGATAGAGGGTAACAACAGCTTCTCTAGTGCTTCTCCCCTAGCATGGTGTGGACCATGGCCCCGCTGCCCTCACAGTAATGGGGCCTTTTTTCATCCTTTTTTTTTTTTCCAGCTGCTCAACCAAATGCCATAAAAATCCACAAAAACACCATAAAAAGCCATTTTTTTCAGCCACTGCATTGGCAAGACTGAAGGTTTAAGCAAGCGGCTGCTTCAGCTCCAGGCCTCTAGCCTACCTCTGAAACAGGCAGCAGATCCAGACGTACACACTCGTGTTATTTCAGCCTCCCTAGTGCATTGTGCTTTAATCATCATTCTCTCCCTAGCCCACCCCCAAGCCTCTCCTTGCTCAAGAGTTCCTTTGGAACGCCCTCGCCTCCTACGTTGCGGGAGGTGGAGTCAGCTGTTTCCACGACAGATTCACCATGTCCCTCACAGCTCCGCAAAACTCAACTTCCTTGGAAAGGTTTCAAGATCTGACTCATGTCCAGTTCTTCTATTTTAATCATTCCCTCTTACATCATCCTCGGAGGCCCACGGTGTCACATGCAGCCCCCCCCCCAGCCCCCCTCTGCTGAGCACTTCATCTGCTGCATTCTCAAACAAAACCAGGTACAGAAATGCTTTTGATACCAACTCCTTCCCTGCTCTCCAAAGCATTTACCAGCTTTGGATGGTAGCTAATAAGGGCTTCCAAGAGCTCTCCATCACAGTGACATTACTGAAATAAGACAGGAGCAGTAGCCACGCCAGCAAACCCAGTGGCGTGGGGTTGAGAGAGACCAGAAAAATCACAGCAGGCTCACTAAGGCAGCAAACCAGCTGGGACACGGGCCAGGAGATAAGTGTTGGGAAGGAAACCAGGTCAGCTGGTTCCTGCTTTCTGTTCTTCTAGTCACTTCCTGAATAACTCTGGATGTCACTTAATCTTTTTTTTGTCCATGCTCAGAAGTACAAATCATCAGCCTTGAGTCCATTCAAGATTGCTTATTAAACCTGATATCATGAAACAGGGAATGGAGCCAAAACTCTCTGAAATCAGAGCCGAGTGGAACAAAGGTGCTCACGTGCAGCCGTTTAATCCCTTCTCTAGATCCCAGCCCAAATGCCTCCACGGCTGAGAGATTCCCCGCTGATCTCAGGGGAGCCCCTTGTTTGTAGCAGTGACCGCCAGACAAAAACTCTTGCCTGGAGGATCACAAACCTGAGCCAAACAACAGCTGGAAAGCTTTGAGCCTCTGGCGTGCTCTGTGCACAGAGCAGAACCCCTGTACCTAACGACAGTTGCTTTGTTTGTTTTAATCTGGTCAATGAGTCACCCTCGCATCAGCTGGCTCTGCAATTATTCATCACAGAGGTTTCTGGTGCAACCAGCAGCTTACGAAACCCTAAGGTCTGGTGCAGATTTCTGCTATCACCCCAAAAAATGTGCCTGACCTCCCTTCATCCCCAAGAGAGAAGAGCAGCCAGGCGGGATGAGCGTGGTGCTGTTGGGATGCTTGCATGGCTTTTCCTGTGGGAACACCAGCAAGCGGTGGGCGTGGGACTCCTGGGAAGCACGCGTTCGCATGCCAGGGTGACAAGGGGAAGGCACTGGATTTTTCCATGTGTGGGTGAGTGGACATTTTGCAAGGATCTTGTGAGTGCAATGATGTCAGGAGATGGAGAGAAGCTCAGGCTAACATGAAGGACAAGGTGCAAAGGCAATGAGACACACCAGAGCACGCACATGCCTGACCTCTCTGCTAACTCCTAGAGCAAAAAACTCAACACATTTTGGCAAAGGAAGCATGCAGAATTGCTTGGAAGAAGGCTGATGTGGGAAGGGCTTTCCTTTCTGTCCTTTCCCTGTTTCCTCTGCTCATTTCAGCACTTTACCCACCTGCTTTTACTCTGCCTTTTGCTACAGTCAGCACAAATCCTTTCTTCTATGCAGCACTCACCATTTCCACCTGTATTCAGCCCTACCTGCAAACACCTCCTCCTCCTGGCCAAGCTCTCACATCTACCTAGTCTCCTTGCTCCTCAAAGATGCCTTCATCTGATCTGCTTTAACTCTGTACCACCACCAAGGCCAAAAAGGTTTCTATACAAAAGTGCACTCACATTATACAAACCGGGATAGTACAAGGGATAAAGGTTGGACTTGATGACCCTGGAGGTCTCTTCCAACCATAATGATTCTATGATTCTAAGGGTTGGAGAGAATCACAGTAAAAGAGGCAAACGTGATGGGACTGGTGGGAACACAGAGCAGTAGATGGAATAAAGCGAGCACAAACACCTGGGATGCTGCAATTATGGTGGGGAATTGAAAGGGGCATTCAGAGAAGAGGCTGGCTAGAAGGAGGACATAGGGAAAGACATTGCAGGAGGGAATCCAGGAAGTGTAAGATTCAAGGGAGCATGGAAACAGTGCAAAAAAGAACAGAAATCCCTGGAAGTGGGCAGAACACGAAAGAAGGGAAGATGACAATAAGGAAGATGATGACAATAAGGAAGACAACAATAAGGAAGATAACAATATTTGCATTGTCAATTTTCTTCCTGCTTGAGAAAAGACACAGAAAGGTTTGATCTCCCCATTTAGTTCCCGTCAAAAGCTATGAAGGGAACCAGTCAAAAGCCAGATGTTTTGTTTCCAGTTTCATTCGACAAGGTCTGCATAATAGACGAGGAAAAACTTTACCGGCCTACCCATCTTGCCCCTCTTCCCAGGAACTCCAGGGATCCCCTGCAAGGGAAACACAGAGACAAAAAATAATAGGTCTGGTTGAGAAAGCAAACAGCCAAGCAACAATGCAAAACAAATCTAGAAGGGGAATGCAAAATAGGCTAATGACTGCAGCATTGTTCGGGAATCAAAATGTCAGCTACTTGCAGTCAGCTTCGAGCGCAGAAGACAATTAACCTTCACCCACTAACTAGGGCCCTCCCCGAGGACACACGCAGGCAGCATCCACACCCAGGGCAGCAGGCTGAAGCTGTGCTTAGCAGGAGCAGTCATTAAGCTACTGGTCTGGAACCGAATGAAGGCCAAGGCACTCGCTGGAGAACTTCTGTTTATGTTTCTTATTTAGTTATACAAGCATTAAATCAGCGACTCTAGAGCGCAGGGTAGTCCCCTCCCAGGCAGGCACACACACACACACTCACTCCCACACACACCCGGGGCCTCCCTGGTTTCTGGAGCTTGCATTTGAGGGAGAAAAAGCTGGAATAAAACAGTCTTCATCTTACAGCGACCTTCCTTAGGAGCTCTTGCAGTGGGAAGAGGGGCTACTTGGATGGGAGAGATCAGGTGGGTGGGGGCATGTGGGGGAGAAGAGCAAAAAAGCAAGGGAGGTCCTGCAAAGCTCTGAACACGTGGGTTTGGAGAAGGCATGATGAAAGGGAGGACACACGGGAACAGCAGCCATGGGTGCCCGTCCACAGGCCCCAATCTTGACTGCCCAACCCAACGCAACTGGAAGGAAAGCCACTGTCAGAAAACCCCAAGCACTGCCAGGCTCTTTCCAAACACCTCCAGTTGGACACTCAAAATGCTGGGACACTGTGGCTGAGGTGTCACTCCTGTGGGAGCAGGGAATTTCCATGTACCTTCTCCCTCCCGCCCCATCCCACTAAGATGAACTAGAAAGGGGGAGGAGGAAGGCAGGTTTTAAGTGAAAAACTCTACTCAACAGTGAGGTGACCCTGTCTGAAGCCTAGGTTTTCCTGACATGAGTTTCAGCATCATACAGGGACCTAGGTCTTCATGAAAGGGCAGAAACAGGCTAAAGAGGGCATGGTTAAACACCAGGCATGCTCGCCTCTTTCCTCAGGAACAAAGGACAGAGAAGGTTACAACAAGCTCTGAAGAACTGCATTCAAGCAACACAACAAGGTTTTTTTCACAAAATACTCACTCGTTCTCCATCAGCCCCTGGTAGCCCAAATAATCCTGGGAGACCAATATATCCCTAAAGAAAAGAGGAAACAAGCAGTCAGATACTTTTCTCCATCAGCAGACAGTCTGTCTTCCCTGAACAACAGAGCATCCTCCAGCGTTGGTCAATGGCAGCCGTGATGACATAAACCTTGAGGCAAGTGTATATGCCCATGGACTGCATGGTGCTGGCTTCCACGATGTAGTCCAAGGGCACATACCCTCACACCAGGGATCATGAGGACTCCGGGCAGGAAGAGGCCAGCAAGAAGAAACCTTACCTGGGCTGGCTCTGAGTGTACCTGAGGGAAATGGAGCTTGGTTCAAGGTTAGCAAGAGTGATAGCAAAAGTAATCCACATGCCTACCCCTCCTTTCATCTCTCCAAGGGCTCTTTCCCTGTCTCTGGCACTCACTCCCAACTCTGTGGTGAAAATGTCCTGTTGTACCAAGCCCTCTCTGCTTATGTGGTCGTTCACTGTGGCTCCCTCTCATGCCAACACCACCTCCTCCTGGCCTGCAAGGCTGTCAACAATGCCATAGCTGAGAGAGGAGCACACCAGTAACAGCTCTGTCTAAAGCCTTTCCCTGCGAACTCTGTTGCACCACCAAGACCTTTTGCAAACACTTTGCCAACCCAAGCACCGGGGGCCCTGCCTGGGCATGGAGAGGCTCAGTGTGCCATTTCAGGCTCTCTGGATCGGTGCAAGAGGCTCAACTTGTACACAAGTACAGCTCCTCTGGCACCCAAGTGTAAAGAAGCCTCCTTAGCACCAATGTGGACCCACTCCTCTCACACTCATTGGCAGGCGTTGCATTCTCGAGTCTCCATCGTTTCTCTATAGCCTTGGGGTCCTGCTCAGCCAGGACACAAACGCCACATTTCCCTTCCCTTCCAACAATTGAAGCCTTGTGCTTAATCCTCTTTGCTCAGCAGTTAGTACAAAGTTACCTTGTGTGCTGGTCCTTTGCAAGGGACTAATTTGTGCCAAACATACAGAACCAAGAGGAAGTGAATTTCAGCAGGGAGCCCCCTCAGTGGCACCTCACTGTTACAAGAGCCAAGTGTTAACACTGATTTTCTCTCATCTTTCTTTCTCCATCATCACTAAATCTCTCACTGTCAACCTCACCATTTCTTTTCCCCAGTCCATTGCTCCCTTTGGGTTGTGCTTCCCTTAGGGATGATGCCTAGCTGGGAAATACAGCCACAGTAGAACGATGCTGTCTGCCTTTGCCTCCTGAACCCCAAGACAAACCATGTAACTCCTGAACGACTTCCTGCAGAGTTAAAAATAGAAGTGGGGCATGGAGAAGTGTTCACAGTTGGGTCCCTCAATCCACAAAATGCAGATATCTCACCTTAGGACCCAGTTCTGACTGGCTGCAGTAGAACTGAGGAATGGCTTCCTTGGGTAGCTGTAAATATTTCAGCACTCAAGGGTACAAAGTGGAAAATAATTTTCAAGACTCACATTCTGCACATCTACCACAGGACCATGGCACGGAGTCCTGGTTAAGCCAGTGAAAAACGTGCACCAGGGAAAATTTTGTCACTTGCAGAAGTGAGGTGAGCAAGCTGTGCTATCTCAGACCTTCCTCTGTCCTGCAGGACACTGAACGTGCCACCTCCCTTCCCAGCTCAGGGATACAGCGAGCTACAGGGTCAGCATTTGTTTATTCCTTGCAGTTTTCCTAGTGATGAAAGCCAGCTGGTTGAGTGCTGCACATAGAGGAAGTATCACATGTTAGAGGAAGGGGGGATTTTATTGGCTCAGAACCTCATTGTGAATTTATAACTGCAGAAAAAGAACAACATGTGATTAAGGGGAATCTTAATTGGTAAAAAAAAAAATAAAAATAATCTTTCACAGTGAGAATGAACCCCCAGCAAGTCAATTTGGTGAGCAAAACCAGGCAGAACAGAGATACTGATATTTGTGTTTGCACATGGCTTCAAGATGCTGGCTTGCTATTCTGCATAATGATATAAATCACTCCCAAACTCAGGACTATACCCAAAAGAGCCCATATTCAGCATGGTCAAAGGCTGCTGCACCACACTTACTGAAACTAAAGAGGCCTTTGGGAGATGAGGCTCTCAGAAAGTTCAGACTTTGGTCTTTGGTAGGAATTTTTATGCCATTCTTTTCTTTCCTGCTCTGAAGGGGTTGACTTTTTATCAGCAGCGCTATTGGTGAACTTTGATCTTGATACATTCCATGTTTAATTTCAGAGCCTTCAGAAGTCTTTGGTAAAAACAAGGAGAGGAAAAAAGACAAATGAAAGGCTGCTTACCCGACTGCCTTTTGGACCAGCTTCCCCTATGGGGCCAGGTAAACCCTGGAACAGAAGGGAAAAAAAAACAAAGACAAATGTGGACAGGCTTTAACTTCATCTAACGAGCAGTGCCAGATCCCCAGCACCGTCCCTGCGTGGTTCTGCTTTCAGTGCCCAGTCCAAGATGAATCAACAAAGGAGAAAAAAAGGACAAAATGATACAAATGACAAATCTCCCATTGTTGGGTCACTGGGACTCCGCAGAACCTGAGACTGCTGCTCCTAGTGAGCCTTCCCTGGGGCTGCAGTAGAGATTTCTGATCATAAAGCCCATAAAAGCGAATGCAGCAGGGTGCCCAGGGCTTGCGTTACACTTCAGATGCCACGCACAGTGATGCTCTGTACCCAACAACTCTCAATTCATTTTCCTGCCTAACTGAACACACGCAGAGCAAATGCCAAATGTATTTCAATACTTGTTTAGGGAACACAAGCAGGCCCTGATGCAGGGAGAAACCCTCTTGAATTTCCTAGAAACTTCCTAGAAAGTCACTTAGCAGTGCAGGTACTGCAATATCTCTAACCCTTTGCAGCATCAACAGCTATGGAAAGAACAGAAAATACATTCCCCATTTTACTTCAATGCCTGTTGCTGCTCACTTAAAGTCCTGTGAAAAAGAACCTTGTAATGTTTTCATGTTTAGTGCGTTCTAGCAAGTTTCCAGGTCAACTTTTCCTAGTTCCAAATGTTGTTGGGCTTTTTTTTTGAAGGGAAAAAAAAAAAGAAAAAAAAAAAAGAAAAAAAAAGGCTGAATCCATATTTTCTGTAGTTGGCAGCACTGCACACACAGCCTGGGATCTGAAAGTCAGGTTGTGCTCTCTCCTGGCTCATGCATCGTTGCCAAAGATTTCAGCCATCGGGGTGAAATTCACAATTCTGCCTATGACGAGCAAATCAAACCAGAGCCAAACTCTTTCCCAGCGCGCTGCAGAGCCAGCACAGCTGACAGGAGTAACAAGTAGTAAAATCTCAGTAAAGTAAACAGCTCTGATTCGGGATACACACAGCATTCAGATACGAAAAAAGTCACCTTTTTTTTTTAAGAAAAAGTCACCTTCCTGACCCAAACCACATTTTAAGAAAGCACTTTTGTTCTTCGCATGTCAAGCGCAAAGATTTCACCCTGCTTATCTGATGGGCAGCACGCTGCTATGAATTGCTAAACAGCATTCATTAACCTTGTATGACCAATAGAGCTCAGACTGCTCCATATTTGTCATCTAACACACATTCATACCTACAAGGCCCTTTGGCATGCGAATCTCTAAGGGCCTTTCAGAGCATGAGTGGAGCATTTAGTCAGGTGCATAAAACCCACACCCAGTTCTACCATCCAGTTTGCATCTCTATATTCCACCTACAATTTGCTAGACAAGGTATCAATTTAATTTTCAGTTTAATCAGACATTATTGATAGTGTGTGGCAGGGGGATGCAGACTTGTTCTGCACATCTAGTTTGCATTTTGCTCAATAATCTGCACATCTGGGTAAAAACTCATATATGAACTTATGACAAGTCTGAAAGAGTCACGACAGATTGCTCAGGGTCTCTGACATCTGTGTAGTCTCTTAGCTATTGCTCAGGGTCTCTGACATCTGTGTAGTCTCTTAGCTATGCACTTAAATATAAATGGGGGGGAATCCAACATTAATGTGTCCATTTTAGAAAACCATGGCAAACTAATTTCACTGTAAAATGTTACAGAATCAGGTCTGCCCTCGAACAGATCTCATTTATGGTTTTACAATTCTTCCTCTTCATTTTCTTCCCACTACTCAGCATCTTATATCAGTAAGACAATAAAGTGTCCAGTCTTGATCCATTTTCCTTTGCACACTCCTCCATTCCTAAAGTCGTCTTTGTGCTTTTTTTTCAGAATGAAAACAAAGACTTGATTTTCTTTCATCATCTTTTTTGAAGTTGCAAATAATTTTTATATATATATATTTATGGTCCATGTATAATTTTATAAGTATGTATAGATACGATTATGCTAGTTCATTTTACTAGTGAGAGTTCCTCTAAATCTTTTCTTTTGGTAGTAAGCCACCTTCTGCCCCAGGTTTGTAACCTGTTCAACATTAGGTGGAAAATGTGAAAGTGAAGTGAAGGGTTAGCAGCTTGCAGGTATTTTTCTCTGTGCTGCTGATTGTTTTTTGCTCCCTCCTGTTGTCACACTGAAGTAAATGTTTGTCAGATTTTGCTATAGAAATTCAGGTTTTACCCGCCCTAGGCACAAAACACTTTCTAACAACCTTAGTGTCATCGGTACAGCATCTTGGGGAGGGAAGAGGGGAAAACCTATTCTAGAGGTCTATTCTACCTATTCTATAGAGGTAGAGGTCTATTCAGACCTATTCTAGAGGTCTGCGCTGTCTTTAGTGGGACATGTATTTAGCAGGGCATATATTTAGCTACCTGCACACCCAAATCCCTAGTCTGTGCACAGCACAATGAAATTTACTGCACCTGCCTGCCAGGATAACCTTTGGCACCTGGACTTCCATCCGGTCCTCGTTCGCCCTTTGGGAAGAAAAAAGAGAAGGCACAGAAGGTAAGGTGAGTGTCAGACTTGGGAAGACTTCTCAGCTGCTTCATTCTTTGAGCTGGAGGGAAAGGAGGGTGGAATGGATTAACCTGACATAAATTTATAGAGGAAGAAAATATTAAGGGTAGACAGTGGAATAAATTAATAAGGGGGGAAAACACACAGGGCCAAGTCAATAGGATCTGTGCATTAAGCAAGCGTTGCTATTTCTCCTTCTCCCTCCATCTGCAGTGAAAGCAGCAGATAGTTTGGAACAAGGAGGCTAAGAGAAGGTGTAAGGCTGCATCTATATCTGGCATATGGAACCGTTTTACTGGTGGGGAAGCACTGCCAAAATTCTTCAAAACTAAATGGATTCATGTATAATATCCCTTAACATCATTGCTAACAGGGCCTGCTATTCATTGCCTTTTTTTTTCCCCTGAACTGCAAACATCAGACTTAACCAAATAAAGGGGGGGGTGGGGAAGCAGGGAGGGAGAATGGGCTTTAGGAGGGGAATTACATGTTAGTACTTAATATGATGTGGTTAGTAAACTCCAGGTGAAATTAATGTAAAAGGGGGAATAAAGGGGGAGTAGGGTAAGCTGGTATTTCTTCTATCGTGTAAACTTAACAAGGTTGAGCAATAAAAATTAGAAATTAAATTTAGAAACTCCAAGGCAGTCTCCTCCCACCAACCTGCTGATAGGCAGTGCATGTGCACAGCTGCCAGCAGCACGGGAGCTCACTGCACATCCCCTGCGTGTACCAACCTGCCCCTGGAAGGAGCTGGCTGTCCACGCCGAGCAGGCTGTACAGGATCCAAACTAGCCCCAGAGTCAGCAAATCCACTCCTCTTTAAAGGTCCAGTGTTGGAAACTCAAAAGACTCACCTGGTCTCCAGGGTGACCTGGTGGTCCAGGGTAGCCTTTATATCCCTGTTGAAACAGGATGGAAGAGATGAGTAAGAAGAAAAAAAAAGGAATAATAAAATAATCCAGTTTTTGTTTGAATTTCTCTTGCAGGTGTGAGGAGAAGCAGGTCTTCAGGTATAGGACATCACTACACAATCACACAAACTTTAATGTGCTGCTTCGTGCTTGCGTTACCCAAACCCAGCTGCCTGCACCCTCTGGGATCTGGTCTGGTGGTTACTCAAGAAGGACTTGCCCCATGAACAGACTTAAGGTTGTATCTCCACTCGCACTTGTCTATTTGTAATCTACACCTTTAGTAAAGCTATCCTTAATCCTTAGGAAACCACAGGCTTGTAAGGTAACAAGTTGGCTTTGGGGGACTGCACAAGGCAGGTGACCTGCATTTCAGAGCTCTTGCTTTCCCCTTAGAACTGGAAATGCCATAGGAAACACCAAAATAGCCATTTACTGTCCCAGAAAACTTCAATTTTGTGTCTAGCTTTAATTTCTCTAGCTTCTAGCTTTTCTAATCTAATTATTACAAGGCAAGATCCAGAGTCCTTCATTATGAAGCTACCTAAAACAGTGAGCAAGCTGTCTCTTAACTTGTTCTCTGCTGAATTAATTAGAATGAGTTTCTTAACCCAGCTTGCTAGCTGGCAAGTGTCACAAGCTTCAAAACATTCTCGCAGGTCTTTCATAAACCTCCTTCAGTGTTTCAGTACTTTGAGATGCAGGCACTGGGACAGGTAGCCTGGACAAAGGTGGCCTGTTCAACTGCAGACTGATCAGTATTTGTTTTAAGAGAATTTGCTCTTTCCAGGATTTACCTAGAGCTCTCTTCAAACACTGAATAAATTGTGCAAGTGACAGGCGCTTCAAATTCTTTCTTCCTCTTCCTTATTGTCTTGCTCCAGCTATGTAAAACAAACTCGTTTCCATCAAGTGGAGTCAGAGCAGATTAGAAGCATAAATTCAGTTACAGAGATGACTGGAGCTGAGCTACCAGCAAGATCAAAAAAAAAGAAGGGCAGAAAATTTAACTGGAAACAAATGGAGGGAGAAAATACACAAGAAACAATCCTTGCACAAATACTATAGAAATAACAAAATGCTTTCAGGGTGGGTTACAACTGCAAATTGTAGCTCAGTCTCTGCTACTCAGTCTGTCCCCAGCCAGGACTCCTGGAGAAACCCAGAGTGGAGCAGCCCTCTGCTTTTGGAAGCCATAACCAGACCCTGCTTTGGACAAGGAGTTCGCCTTCTGTTTCACTCACCAGATGAACCCAGACCTGGTTTTTCCTCCCAGGTCCACACCTCTGCTCAGAGGCTTTTTATTCTTCCCATGGGCTATTCTAGACCTGCAGCCTAAGCCTTCGCTGGCAGAGCTACGCAATGTTCTCAGCCATCCTGGCTACTACCCACTCCCCTTTGCATTCCTTCTTGCTCGTTATTTCAGACATTTTGGCCCAGAAAAACATTGATTCCCTTTTCACTGATTCTCTCCTGCTTGACCTTGCTGATGTATCCCAGTCCATTTTTCTGACTAAGTTGTACCCCCTGAGAAGGTGGTGGCTGACCTGCAGGACCATGTAGCTATTGGATGGCCTTTATTTGAACCACCTAGGTCTTTTTCCAAACTCAGTGCATTTCAGCCAGTGGCTCCTCACTGGAAGTGCTTCAGCAGCTCTTGGAGCAGGACCATCAGACAGGACTCGCTGCCCCTCTCCAGGAATCTACCCCATGAGGTCCTCTCCCTAGCTCCTTGACAGAGACTCAGAATCAGCAAAAAGGAGGGAGGATGCTCCACCCTTGTTGGGTGTCTGACCCGAAGGTGAAGGTGCTTTGTAAAAGTCCAGACCCACCTTGGTGTGGAAGGCCCAGTATTGGTATCACCTATCCCTGGAGCAGGGAACAGCAGGGCGTTGTGCAGACAGAGCGTGTCTGTTCTGGCTGCCCCCTCACCTCTTCCAGAAAGAGCTGCCAACAGAAACAGCCTTGGGTTCTGCATCTCCAGACATACCCTGGGATTTAGCATGGAGCCCATGAGGCTTCCTCCTTGGGCCTCTGCACAGCTGCCCTGGAGCAGGAACTACTGTCTCCAGACAGCAGGAGCACCTACTTCCATGGATACAAATGCTCAGGGATGTCTTGCTTCCTTCACTGATAAGAAAGAGGTGCCTGGTTTGGCTAATCTGAATAATTCTGCTCTGACTGGGCTCCTGCAGGATAGGCACTGCAATGTCCACCCAGAGCAGGTGGTTAGATGGTAGCCCCTCAAGATGCTCAAAGAACATCCTGAGCTAAAGCCTGCAGCAGGCATCGCATTGCTATCTCTATAATGGCAAGTCAATGGCACTTCAGTTAAATATGTTGCATCCTATTAAGTATCCTCCTTACTATAATGAGCTCTGGGAAGCTTCAAATGTTGTTTCTTTATAAAATGCTGCAGTTTTGATTCCTTACAGTATACTGCAGTTATTTCTGTCTCATGTTAATTATAGCGAGGAGAAAACAGAGAAGCTTCTGTATGCTAAAGCTGGCTGCAACGTGAAAGTATTTACCTGCTAAAGTCCTCTTCAAATAGCACTAAAATGACAGGGCAGAGGGTATGAAAACAACTGCATTTGCTCTTTTATCCAAACATTTCCTGATGATTACAGGCTGCTCGGCACAAAGGGCTGTGATTTAGAAAGGAAATTGCGCTCCGGTGGAGGATTTACTCATCTGTGATGATATTTATAATCCACGCTCTCCTAGCTAAAAAGGATCAGCCTGCACTTTGGTAGGAAATGTGAAGAGGCCAGCGAATGAGATCTGCATGACAGGATGTGTTTTGGAGCACTGTCCAATGCCCAGCTCTGGCTTTACTCACTGAGTGACTTTAACGCAGCTTTTTCTCACTGCTGCTGTTTTCTATGACCATTTTCCCCTCCACGGCATTGGAGGCTGGGAGCTCTGCTGAGATAGATCTGCAAGGCAGCCATAGTCTGCAGCCCACAGACACCTTGCAGGTCCCAGAGGGATGGGCAGAGTGGACACCCAAGTCTTGCTACCGTTCCAGAGAATTGATGGGCAGCAAAAGCCAAGTTTGCTCTGTGTGGAGAGGAGGATAATTACTTTTGCTGCTTGAAAGGCAGTTTCATACACTCGTAGATGGGTGCAGGCCAAATGACTCTGGGGGTGCCCTGAGATGAGGCTCTCCAAGCCTACAAATGCAAAACTCTGCGCTCCCCAGGCACTGTGGTTGGACCTGTGCTCTCCAAACCCATATGCTGCTCGGCTGTGGCTCCAGCTCATGCTGCTGAGCCAGTTGTTTCATTTAGTGGGAAAAGTATTTTGTTTCCCCTCAGTGAAATATTTTGCCTATTTGAAAGTTTCTATATGGTGTTTTCAGACCAAAACCCTCAGAATTCTTTTCACAGTCCCTCCACGGAGTGAGCCGGAGGGATGTCCATTTCCTAGGCATTGCTGTTTTCTGGTAGCCAAGATATGTTGCCCACCTTCAGCCAAACACCGGTATATTTTCACTGGGAGGATGCCAGCAGGGAATCCAGATAAAAAAAAGACTTTTTTCCAAACATTTCTCCAGCAGCTGTAAATTTTTTCTTAATGCAGGATGCTAATAAAAGCCAGGTTGCACCAAACCCACTGCCAGACTAGAGCTACTGGGAGGTTGTTTTTTTAAGCTGCACCAAAGGAAAAATTTCAGTATCCAACTTGCTCGTTACTTTAAGAAACAGAAGCATACCTCTGCCTTTGCCCTGTCCTGGGGGAGCTGAAATCAGATGTGAAGGCCATATGCTGGATGCAGGAATGTTTGTTCAATCTCCTATTCCTTCTCCACTTTTTTCCACTACGAGTCCGTGCACTCCTGACGTTGCATTTTGCTGATCGTAACCACAAGGTTTTGTTTTATGAGCTGTTATACCAGGAAAATGGTATTCTTTGCACCCTATTTGTTAGAACTTGTTTGTGACAGCAAAAGATGGGTAATTAATCACTCCACTGCTCCTAGCTCCCAGCTCAACTCCACAGGCACCCCAAGCATGACCGGCCTTGGGAATAGAAAAACAAACCCAACCCCTACTCTTGGCATTTTGATTCCAACATAAAGCATACAAACAAACAATCATGAAGAGGGAAGGTTTCTTTCGGCCTCTTCCACACCTCCTTTCTCTCCCCAGAGCCTTACAGCATGGCTGAGTAGGTGTTTGTGTGCAGCTAATTGGCCTGAAGAGCAGTATATCTTCAACGGCCCATTGACTGGCTAAGTGATTGAAACAAGATGCTAATTTTAACTGTTTGGCTTAGCTGTGTCAATACTGGCTCACTGGGTAGGGGAGTCATGTCTGCTGAGCCCAGCTGTCAAACAGGTCCCTGCAACAGGTCCAGCTTCCAAGTAATCCAACCAACCTACCCACACAGCCTGGAACTGGAAGGCCAACTGAAGTGCCCTTGATATGTAAGACAGACATGAGCTCAAGGTATGGATTTCTAAGGTATTACTGTGCAGACTTGCACACATGAGTACAAGCTCACACACTGCTGCAACACGAGGCAGGGGTGGATCTTGTGCTCCATCCCATGTATCCTTCTCTAGGTATGGGTATGTTGTTGGTATTGTTAATTATATTGACACATCAGTGTGGAAACAAATAAAGTAAAACTTAACTAGTGCTGTCATCTCCAAGCAAAACAGAGGAAAGACATACAGATATTTTGTTTGAAATGTGCTTTACCAGGGGAGACAGTCTAGGTTTCCTTGGAATGTCTAAACCTGTTCTGAATCCAACCTTTGAGTATTGATGCTGGTTGTAGATCCATTTAGTTAACATTTTGCCTAAATTCAGGTTGCTGATGAAGACCCAGTGTCGGGGTGCAGAGGGATGACACATTGCAGTGGGACATGGAAGACAAAGAAGGAACAGAAATCTGGATCCAGAATTTCATTTCAGACTCTTGCACAGTCTTGCTGGTACAACACTGAGGCAGTTGCTATGTCCCAGTTTACACACCTCTGAAACAAGCATAAGACTTTTTTTGCTGGGTCCTAGGTCGTAGGACTTAATTAAATAATTTGGGCAGTTTGAGGAGAACATTTAAAAATAAAAACAGTGATCTAATTCACTAGGAAAGAACATACTCCTACCTTTCTACCAGGTGGTCCAGGGAACCCAGTCAAACCAGGTAAGCCCACATCTCCCTGCAGGAAGCAAGCAAGTTGCATCAATTTTCAGCAATGTTTTCCCCACGCCTAGCTCACTGTTACTGAAATTATTCTGCCGACAGTAGCACCCAACTATTGATATTTCTGATTCTAATTGCAACTCTTCAAAAACCGACTGGGTAAGAAGCGTAGATTTAGACGTCGTCTCTAATAACTGGCTCCCATAAATAATAAACCCAGTTAATTAATGGCAGCTGCTGCTAGAGTCCAGCTTTTCGCCAGCTTATTTTTTTCAATGATCTCATCCAGTCACATGCTTCATTTGCCTTTCCATAGGCATCTAAGTGGCCAAGGAAAGAGAATTTTAGTTTTTACATGCAACAAGAACAACAGGTTGTGCTCACATTCTGCTACCGTACTGGTTCAGCCCACAGCTCCAGTTCAGATGGTGCTGATGGTATAATTATTTAACCTGCCTATATGACATGGATAGAACCCTTACAGGCTGCTGCTGCTGGGAGGGTTGTCTCAGTGGCCTGCACTTTTGAAAAAAGATTGCATGACATCCCAGCTGGCATACTCAAAGCATCATAGGAACAGAGAAGTGCATTGCTGTGAGACCTCTCTAACACCGAGTCTGTTCATCCCAGCCCATTTTGGCCTCCTGATTGGGGTCAAAAAGCCCTTTAGAGTTTCCAACATTGTGCTGGGCCTGCTTGCTGAAAATGCATTTGGTGTATCTGGCTTGAAAATTAGGCATCGTTCCAAACTCCTGCTGGAAACTCCTTGTTTCTATTACTGCTAACAGGAGTAAAGCCTTGTTAACAGGAGCTAAAAGTGATCTGGATCTCTCCCTTTCTTACACTGAGCATGCTTGCAGGAAAATGGTTCCAGACTCTGTGGGTGGATGATTTCCATGTGATGCCATTCTGATGTAGAGTACCAGAAATTTCAAAAGGCATCTCGTGTTGTTAAGTGAAAAGCACCGTTACAGACTCAGCCTTCTCAATGTTTTCTACCCTCCATCTTGCATTTGCGTGGCTTGCTGTGCTTCATGGAGGCATCTGGCTTCAAATGAAGGGCCTAAGTCCTTCATGGCTGATGCTTTCTATTAGCTGTGCATTTATAGCAAGGCTTATGATGAAAGGAAGAGATCCAGGCTTCTTGCCCTGGACATGAGTTATGAAGTATTGTGCAGGCACCACTGAAAGAACTAATTGAGGTAGATGTTGTGGAGCTCTGCTCGCTCTACTGTTCATTGGTAGACTTCT
Source organism: Aegotheles bennettii (assembly GCA_013398125.1). Classification (NCBI taxonomy): domain Eukaryota; kingdom Metazoa; phylum Chordata; class Aves; order Caprimulgiformes; family Aegothelidae; genus Aegotheles; species Aegotheles bennettii. Next base: position 57,623 of record VZRW01003778.1, on the reverse strand, counting down.
ATGAGTCCTTGTTGCCTCAATAAAAATTGCTCAGCTGTGAAACAGCAAAAATAGGAGTTGTAATTTATTGAGAAGAATTAGCAGAACTCGGATCCTTAACAGTTGCTAAACCCAGAAACCAGCTACACTTCCCAGTCGCATGCTTTGTGTTGATTTGAGTAGACCTTGGTGGAAAGGCCTCTGGTTATCACATTGCAGGGTCCATGTGTTGGCAGTGCAATGGTCTGTGAAGCCTTCCTTTCCCCACCAGTGGGACAGCAAGGCTGCTCTCAGAGTACCAATCTCCTATGGGCTACGGATGTGACGTGAGGCAAAGCATTGATCTCTGCTCCTCAGCAAGAGCATCCTTTCCTTTGCCTTCAGGGGTTTTATTGCTTATGCTGGGATAGCCTCTTTCTACAGCTGCATGCCCAGAGCTGTCAAGGTGTGGCCATATCTCATACGCACTAGTCTAAATACCCAGCTTAAGCAGCCACGTGGCTTGCAGCACCAGGGATTTGAGTTTGGGCTGCAGATTGTGTGTAAAATGGATAAACATTTGGACAACAAAAACCCGTGGCAGCACTTCAGTGCACTGTGGTCAATACCACAGCTAACTCCCTTTAGTCCTGAATCTGGGGTCTAAGTCTTAATTTTCAGTCCCGAGTCTATTGAGCAGCTGTGATGCTCATGGCTGCAGTGTGGACTCCCCCCATGTGTACACACAGGGCTTTAGCACACTGTGATCTTGATGCTCTGGGCAACCTCTTACCTTCTGTCCATTGCGAGCTTTTCCAGGCGACAGCCCAGGATCACCTTTCTGACCCTGAAATGAAAAACTTAAATTAATGACATAATCCAAGGATCCAGCCCATAGATGTGGTTCTGCTCCCTCTAACCTTCCAGATTAGAAAAACATTTTGTTTTATCTCCACCTTGCCCCAACATTCCAAGCGTATTAAAGTCCCTGGGTACAGCCCTTTTGCTTGGGCTGGTTTTGGTGAGTGATTGCTGCTGTTAAAGCACTGAGTTTTAAATAGTATTTGACAGTATTAAATTGACTAAAGAAAGGATAACTGGAAGAAGGCAATGTCAGGACTTTTGATACTTATTAGACTAGACAGCTGTGATTTCTTCCTTTTCTACAGCTACCATCGCAAAAAATAATTACCAAGCCTATTACTGTAGCTAAACCATCCTTCTTAACAACTTGCTAGTTGCTATTGCTTTTTTAACTGTGGGGAACAGATGAAACTGCAGAGAAAGTTACACTAATTAGACACTACCAACAGCCAGAACAATTGCGAGGCTTTCAGGCTGCCAGAAGAAAGAGGCACACTTTATCTTAAGTGGCAGTATTCTTTATTTTCCTCTTTAACAACCGTGACGAGAGAGATTACAATTTAAGACTGTGATCTTCTGACAAACACAGGCTGGAATTTCAGCAGCGTTTGTACATCTAATTCCAGTAGATTCCTTTGAAAAAAAAAATCACAGCTCAAATTCTTAGAAGGCAGAAAAGCGATGTGTGCACCTAACAGGGTGAGAGATGGAAGTAGGAGAAATTAGAAGAGATTTGAAGTATGCCAGATTCTTTTGGCAGGAGAGGCTTAGGTCTGCATAAAATCTATTCTGGCACAGGTAGGACACAGGTATCCCAGATTCAGGCACTGGCTATTTAACACCCTTGGGATCATACGTAAATCACAACCTCTGTGTGCTACATCAGCAGCACAGGGTACAAAACCAACCCCCAAGCACAGGACAGTTGTGAGGGTTAATTAATGCTTGTCAAGTGAAGTGCTTGGAGGGAAGGTGAGACCCTACAAAGGAGTAATAATAATTATTACCTGGCATTTCTCATTAGCAACACAAAGGTCTGGTTACAGCTGGCTGAGCAGCTTTTCCATATAGCCTCACTGCAACTGCATTCTACACATACTTCCCACCTTACACAGGGTGTAAATCTCCCTTCTTCTCCACCATCCACCATAAGCTGCAAGGTTCAGGGAGTGAGACTGCTTGGCTGTGGACTGTAGGGAGCACTGCTGATTCAAGGCAGATGCATCTGTGCAAATTCTGAATGAAGGCTGCCTGGGTTCCAAACAGTAAATGAAGTCATGCAGATAATCTTGCTTTGCATGCAGCTGTTATCAGGGCAATTCTCCCACTCTTTGAGCTTCAGAGCAGCCAGTGGGTGCTGTGACTGCTTGGAACAGATCAGAGCAGTCCTCAGGATCTCAGGGTATTAATTTCTACTCCACAAAATTATTTTACTGCAGCAGGTAGACAGCCACCACTTTCCCTATATCTTGCCATGTGCTCAATGCAATGCCTTTGAGCCATGTAAAGGAATACAAGCCTCTTGCATTTTCCCTGGGAAGCTCCAGATCACATTAGCAAAAACTGTTCTTTGCACTATAGTTCTGAGTCCAACACTGCTGAGACCATTGCACTGCTGGAGAAATCAGCCACAAGCAGGGTCACACTTCCCTAAGATTCATCAGCAAAATGGCATCAGGGCCAGAGAGGATGGATGCTTGGGTTCCGAGGGCTGGAATTTTGGATTAATTGCCCAACTTTTTTTACACAGCAACCACAACATGGGAATTAACCTAAGCTTTGTCCACAAGCTTCTCTGTTTCCCACCCCTGCTGACTGAGCACACTCCTTCCTCTTGTAGAGGAAGAAATTGCTTGCATCTGTTTTTCCCCTACCTGGGAGAAGCCTAGAGCTGTGCAATTTAAGCACCTCAGTTTTGCAATCCCACTAATAGCATTCTAAACATCAGTGAGCCAAACTGATAAACTATCTCGGAGCCAAACCATTCGCTAAAAGAAAATTCAATGTTTCCTAGCACTGTAATGGCAGCTAACTAAGCAAACCCTACTACTGCCTGATGCCAAAAGCCTCCAGATAAGAGATGCAAACTCAGCTCTTGTAATGGCTTTCAAAAACACACCCTGCCTGACAGCTAACCCTCCTCCCAATCCCAAACTCTGTTAGGGCATCCTCAGAGCTACATCTGCTCATTAGCAGAAATGTCCCTCCTGCCTCCTTACAGCAGCTTACAGGTCACATAGCCAGCCACAACCCCAGCCCTGTATATGTCTACAGCTATTTAAGAGGTTATCTACTGCAATCAGTCTTTGCTAACTAGATGCAATAGCAATTTTACTACTGCCAAAGGCAACAAACAGAATGCAAAAAGTGGCCAGAAGCCCTCTTCAAGGAGCACATTGTATATTGCACATTATATATTGCACATTATATATTGCTGACAAAGCACAATGGGCAAAATTCTCAGGTGGCACGAGCAGGTGTAATGCCACTGAAGCCGGTGGAACCATGCCCAAGCAGATCAGTGGGAATTTGGCTCAACAGCCACATACAGCTCTGCACAAAAGATCAGCTTCCTAGGTACAAGGGCTTACAAGTGCTCAGCTTCAGTGGTGGGAATGAGGTGAACTCTGCACAGGATGGGCTCAGAAATGCAGCAGTCCAACAGCACAGCACTGGTGCTCTCTGGTGCAACACAACTGGACAAGAGAAGTGCACAAACACACGTCCCTGCCAGCTGCAGTGCCACATCACATCCCTCATGCACAGGCAGTTGCCTGACCTTAGGAGTGCTCTGTTAATTCAGCTGATAAAAATTATGCTCCTGGGTTACTTCCTAATTGACAATGGCTTGGTGTTAGTCACTGTTTCCAAGCTCTATCTAAGTGGGAAACTCCAGTTTCCTTTCTTGGATTGCTTTTTTTTTTTCCATGGCATTAGCTGCTGGCTAGGGAAGACCTCGTCCAGCAGCCGCTTGAAGGCTCTCGGCAAGAGGAGTTCTAGTTGGGGCTGCTTTGTCTTGTCTCCCAGGCTGAGCTTCCACAAGTCCATAATTTCAGTCATGGGTCCACTTAGAAGATACCTGGTCCCAGGTGCCAGGGCTTGTCAAGCCTGGGGAAGGGTTGAGGCATTTAAAATGCAAGGGGGTGAAATACGAAATTTTTGTGCAAAGTCCATCTCCTGGGACTGCTGTAACACCAGAGGAATTAAAGAAAGAATGGAAATCAAAACTCTGTGATCTGATAGACACCTTCCAAAAAGTGCTTCATACACAAAGATCTCGCAATTATGGCTTAGCAGGCTCTCCCTGATGGAGGTGAAGTTATGCCCAGGCCAGTGCTGAGCTCCAGCCTTCACATCCCATTGCAAACTTAATACTTCTTTTGACAAAGCATTATGTAGAACAGCCTAATCCTGCAAATGGTGGCTGGACAAAATTAAACTATATCACACAGATTGATGACACCATATCTCTGCTGCAGATTATTACAGCTGAGGGCTTCCTGCTGCCAGAGTGCACATCAAGATGGAGGAAAAATGCTTACAGGGAGTTTTTATTTCTAGTAGGAGAGCAACTGAATACAGCTTTACAGCCAAATGATGATGTCTGACAAGGTATTAGGCTAAAAAATGTATTTAAAAAATATCCTATAGCATAGAAACATAGTTTGACTCTACAGATTGGATCAGGCTGAATTTGCAGGATTGGAAGTTAGAGAAAAAAAACTTTGATTTATAAAACTCAACAAGTGCGATCTGGAAGTCATTGGTGAAGAATAAATGCAGAACACTAAGATGTAGAACTTTTACAGCCTCATTTTTCAGGCCATATAATTACTCTTTAGAATTTAAACCAGCTGCTGCTCACCAGCATGTCTCCAGTGCCTAATTTTTAATCACGTAGAGGCAGCATGCCAAGTTTCCAGAATCTTTTTTCCCAGAGCATCAATAGTGTTCATAACATCTCTGCCTACTGATGAGATCATGAAAAGAAAGGATTCTTGCTTGTACCTCTATGTTTGGCTGAGACATCCTACAGCTTCCTTGGTAGTGAAAACCTCTATTAAGCATTGCCTTTCAAAACTCAGCTATTCTTCAGACCCAGAGAGGTGTTATAAAATATAAATCTATTTCTGTGTAAACAATGATACCAAAACTATCCAAACCCATTTCCCAGGAAATTCACAGTCTTTAGGTGACACAAAGCATTACACCCAGGAATGAGTTAGGAATTAAAACATCTTGCTGAAACATCTTTAGCATCTGTGCTAAAGTCTCAGGCAAAAAGGAGGGGACCCCTTTTGCAAGGGGGTGACTCCCACCTTGCAGCGCTTGAGTTCTCACCCCGCTGCAGCACCCGGGGCGGGGGGGACACATGTGTACAGGAGAAAGGGACAAGACACAGGGCTCCTGGCACTGCAGGAGGAGGTCTGGGAGACCTCGTGGAGAGAGATGAGGACATTTAGAAGGAAGCAACAGGATCAGTTTGGGAGGACTGGTAGAGATCAGGGTTCCCAGGAACTCTAGAGAGGGAAGGAGAGACAGGGAGTTTCAGGAGGAGGAGAGCAGAGGAAGAAGCTGGGTGCTGCCAGTCCCTGCCCACTGTCTGGACCTAAAGGTGGACAAATAAGCTGCAAAATCCAGAGAAGAGAAATGAGAAAGGAAAGAAATCCAGACCTGGTGAGGCTCTGGAGTGGGAGGATTCCACTGCTCTCATCTCAACATAGCAGTTTGCTTCCTAGCACAGGCATGGCTTAAGCAGGATCCTAATTAGGCAGTCTCTGAAATTAGGGAGAACCAAGCAGGGTCTAGCAAGTACAGGGAAAAGCCTTGACTGTGCTGATGGAAGGCCTGGGTGTGAGCAGAGGGGAGGGGAGGAATGGCTTCAGCTACTCATCACTTTGTACAGAGCAGAATGAAAAAGTCTGTACTGAACTGGAAGGCAAGAGCTCCTCACGCCAGCTAACACTTACCTTCAGGCCTGGGGGGCCAGGCGAGCCAGGGTTTCCGTGGGGACCTGGGGGACCCTAGAAAACACAAAAAACACAAAACAGAGTCAAAAGGAGCTGGTAGGCATCTACGTTTGTCCTGGGAGTGGCAGAAAGCAGCCAGACCTAACAGCACAGCACCAGGGTCTGCACCCTAGCAGGGAGAGAACATCAATGGGACCCTCCTCAGTGTCTTCCAAGTGGTGGAATGTGGCTGCCAGTTCCCACCTACCTTTACAGAAGGTGACTTGTGTCTGCCACCACAAGATGCATCATGACCACAAGATACACAAAATATTCCACAACCAGGAACAGAATCTACATCAGGGTCAAGGAGTCAAAGTTCTGCAAGGAGCCCCAGCAGAAAGAGGTGGTGGTAGGCAGAGGGGAGTGGAAATGTGGCAGGGTATTAACAGGGATTTTTGGCCAAAATGGAAGAGAACACAACTAATTGCTAAGGGGAAATTTTAAATTGTTCAGCTCTTTGAGATGAACTCATTTCCCCAGAACCCAGATATTTGCCTTTAGAGGTCAGAAAGAGAATGGATGGGATGGCCAAACTGTAAAACAGTGGGAGCAGAGGTAAGTCCCTGTGTAAATTATTTAAGTCTCTATTTTTGCATAGGTCTCTGAAGCCAATGACCCTGTCCGAGCACCTACCTCAGATCACATACAGCAGTATCTCTTTTTGCATCGTGTTTTAAACCACCCTGCATATTTTCCAAAGACTATTTAAGGAGTTATCTGGAATAAGCAGCTAAGAATAGTTTATCCTGGGATTGTATACAGCACAGAAGATCTGCTAACCTTTCAAGCAGAAGTAATAACAATTCTAAGTCCTCTTGAACACGTTCCTGGGAGATGAAACAACCTGAAGATTCAATTCCAAGGGCTTCTGTTCTGCCAAGACTGTGTGGGAGCTTTATACCACCATGAGGAGCACTTTCACGTACCCTCTGCTTAGGAGAAGAACAGGCTGGGGGATAAAAAGCCACTCAGACACCTTCTCAGTAAGCTGTAGTATTTCCAGTGAGCTCTTCAGCATATGTGGGGCCAAAATCTTCAGGATTTTATTTTCAAGGAAAACCACTACAGTTAAACATGTGACTGCCATACGAGTTCAGTGCCCTTGCTCTCTTCTGAGAGAACATCAGTGCACTGATGTCTATTCAGTTTTGTTTTTACTCCACTGTCATAGAAAATAATGGCTTTTTTATTTAGCTATTGTATCTGTGGCACAGACAGTTGTTGAGTGCTGTGCTGCTTCACAACACACGCTGCTCTGCTCCAAGAGGTTCTTCAATTAAAAGGCTGAGGCTGAACTTTGCAAATGGCATTTTTTTAACCAAATAAATTAATGTCCCATTCTTAAATGCCTTCCAAATTTTCAGCCTGAAACCAAATACAGTTATTGTCTTGTTCTCAATTTCTTTCTGAATTTTCAGCCTGAAATTCTCTGATAGTTTAGACTGGCTGTGAATTCTCAGTGAAATTAAAAACCCTTTAATTAAAATTGAGGTGTTTCAGTATTGACTTGTCATTTGAAAACCTGTATAGCTGCTGTAACCAAAGTAACTGAGCACTAAGTAGCCTTAAAAAGATTCATCTTCCCAGTAAACTATGGCATTATCTGTTCACCTCATTGGGTGGGACACTGAAACAGAGACTTAATGTGCTGCTTAATGCACTTCAAGTCTGTGGTAGCAAAAGTGCTGCAATCCAAGTCTTCCAAGTCTCAAATATGTATGAAAATGAATATAGACAGAAATCAGAATAGTAAAGTCTCTATAAAAGATGAGTTCCTAAAAAGCTCTTACACGTAAGCAATAATCTAGGTAGGGTTCATAAATCCAGACTGCTGCTAGATTAGAGGAGGAAATTCAGCTGTTACTCAACTTTGAGTCAGGCAGCTTGGCTCAAAGCCCATTTCAGTGCAGTTAGTTGAAATCCTGCTCCACACCATAGCCTGGGGCAGGCTTAAAACCATGTCAGACTGGAGGAAACAGCATGGTTTGGTGTGACTCCTAGCTGAAAAAAATCATTTCCAGGAAGAAATCTGGAACATAAGAAGCTCACCTGCTGATTGGGAGCTCCTGGGTAAGAGAGTAATCACACCTCCAGCAAAATACGGTGCAGGCTCTTCCAGAGCCAAACCAAAGCACAGCAACACGATCATAAAAAGCCTTAACCAGGAGGGAAGACAGGAGAAAGAATCTAGTCCCAGTAACAAAATGTGATTATGAAAAACACAGGCTCTTGACATAAACTGGAGCCTTTACCACTGAGTTCAACGAGATCACAGCGTGTAGTCCAGGAAAAGGAAGGTCAGAAACCCATCCTGTTCCCAAAGAACAACCTGATCTTATCCTGGTGAGAAGTGGCCACATCCTGCTGATGAAGTGACAGTGGCAAGTCCAGTCTGGCATACATGACACTGCTGCAACCAAGCCTGGCCCTTGTGCTAGACATTTTACACTGCTCTCCTTACTGTGGAGACAAAAGGGTGGAGTCTGGCAGTAGTCCTAAAAGTGGTAAAAATAACTGATCTTGATATGTTCCAACATGGTGAGTCCTGAACCTGTGATTACACCCACATTCCTGGCAGACGAGGGAGATGCAGTGGGGTACAGTTAGATGAGCTGAGTAACAGAAGGTACAGGACAGCATCTGCCCCAGGAGCTGTTAGCAATACAAAATCTGAACAGGCAGGCCTTGCAATGAATACAGGCACCAGTCTGCATCCCCAATAACAGTCATCATGCCCCCATCATACCCACTCTGGTATTATTAAACCCAGTTCAATGTTCATTCTTCTTCTCCTACTGTGCCGAGTAGCATTATCCATCTCCAACCAGTGCTCCCAGAAATAGCCCTCTTTTCATGGAGAAGCAATCCAAGAGTTAATGGCTCTGTAGTTCTATAGTTAATTGATACATTTTAGTCATGCTATCCTGGATTTAATTAAATTTCCCACTCATATCTAGAAATTGGGGTTCTCCTAAATATATTTCTCATCAATACATTCATTTTGCTTCTCTTTTCTACACAGAGGAAGGGACAATGCTGAAACTACTGAATAAAAAAAAAATCCCACAGCACATATTACTATCTTCATGTGTGCTTGTTTATCCAACCGCTCTGGCTCCCTTATAACTGCTGAAACAATCCAATCTAGCAGCACGCAAATTTGCAGCTGAAATCTTTCAAGCCTTACACCAGAAATTCCGTGGAAAATTTTATTATGGGACAGCAGTAGCCCAAGGCTCAGTGGTGCAGAAACCAGAACAATCCCTGAATGTGTTCTCTCCAAATGAGGGGGGGTGGGGGTGTTCCCCAAAGGTGACCAAAGGGTTTGTAATCTCCATGGAATGTCTTTTACGTGAAGGATGCTACATGAGAACTACACTGTTCCATCCAGTTCATCTCGGTGACACGCCTGGAGATGGGACCCTGCTCACAGAAGCTCTTTTATGTGCACTGGTTCACAGCCCACAAAATTTAACAAAAGTGTAACTGTGCACAGTTCCCCCCATCCTCCAGCATTCACGAAGAGGGGGAAAAAAATCCTCCAAACTCCTGCTAAATGCTGGAAAGCTTCAGTGAGAGGAAAGACCGCCCATTCAAAACTCATTATGTCTCGGGGTTTCACTGTGTAAAGCAACTTCTTCTGCTCCTGACCTGCAGATCCCAGTCTGACCTCCAGCTTGCTGAAAAATGAGCTAAATATTTGAAGCCAAACAAACCGTTTCTTTAAACGCTTCTTTTCAGAAATTGGAAAATCTTCCCAATGGAATGAGGATCCCGGGGACCCTCCACAGCAAAGTTCCTGCTTGTTTTAGGAGGGAAGCCCTGCATTTTGAAGGAAAGGGAGATTTTTTGCAACCACAGGCCAAATGTAACAGGGACACGTTACACTGGAACCCTGCAATCTTTCAAGCTTCTCAGGTTCACAGGAGGATGGCAAGAGCATCCCAAAGCATCAGTGAGTGCATATATATTGTTTTCACCCATCCATTTGGATTTCTCCTGCATTTTTCAAAGAGGTGAAATGAAACAAGAGCAATTGCAGCATGCTGGGATTTTTATTCCCGATTCCACCTCTGACCCATTGCGTGGACGTGTAAAACACTCCCCTTCTACCCTGCTCACCTGTTAAGAGGGGGAGATTGACTTCCAATGGGACCTGGCTTCCTAAAATATTTAAGTGTTTTGGAAAGTTTGACCGTAGCTCCTCTCTCACTGTCCTGGGAGCGAAGCCAACAACCAGACTCCTGTCTGTCACGTGTTGCCTTGCTGTCTCCTTCACGTAGGAGTGGGACAGATAACTCGGGTTTACTTAGCACTCCTGTGGAAGGCAGCATTTAAGACCAAGTATTGTGGTTCACAGTACCTTTCCTGCAGACCTGATTAAACCACGGGTAGTTTGCTGGTTCAATTGTCCAAGTGAGGACTGAAAGGGGTCACAGTTTGTGATCAACATAGATGTGCTGGCAAAAGCTCCTCATGCAGACAGCCTGGGAGTGAAGCGAATCCAGTCCTGGGTGAGGTTGGAATAAGCTACAGTGGTGCAGAAGTTATTGCTCCACTGGGAGCCCTTTGTTGACAGTTACTTGTAAAGCTTGTTAGCACAGCCCTGCTGGCACAACCCAGCCTGGGTCACCACCTCCTCGCTAAACCTTGGTATTTGAAGAAATGCAAAAGGTCATCTGCAGAAGTGTAGTGCAACACATCACTTGCACAGAACTGCAGTGTGTGGGCTGCTGTGTGTGTGCCCGAGGGCCACCACTCACACAAACAGCCTTGGAAAATATGTCCCACTCCATGCCCAACAAAGTGCCCTCACATCACAGAAACGTGGGGAAACCCTTCACTGCTAAAAGTGTCACTCCCTTTAAGAGGCACCTCAGATCTCAGACACTTGCCAAGGCATGTGGCACATTCATTTGAGGAGAAGAGGTGTGGACAGATCTTTTGCTTATGCCTCAAATTCTTTAATGCAGACATAAAAGCTGAAAACAATCCTAGCTGGATACAGATAGAAAACCTCAAAAGGTGCACCTGACCAATACAGCAATATCTGTACAGGTTTGCACTCTATGAATCTATATAAACCTATATTGGACTCTATGATCTAGAAGGTCTTTTCCAACCAGAGTGATTCTATATCTATACAGGTAAACACACCTGAGAATGTGTTATTAGCCATCATTTTCCAGTGATCAGAACCGCAACGTTTTTACTCCTTTCCCTAGGAGTCCCCTAGGCAATAATGAGAAGAAACACCCAGCTTTTGTTTGTTATATATCTCTGCCTTCATAGTTGCAGAGGGTAGAACACAGGTATAGCCTGAATTTGACTCAGTCAGTCCCTGATGCTGGGTGGTAGGCTGTAAAATTAATTTCATACCCCTAAAATGAGGATTGGCTTTAAAAATCGAGAAATTGTGATTTTCAAGCCAACTGCCACCAGTCCCTTAGTTACCCTACCTTGGGCTGCACTTGAATGTTGAGATGTGGCCTCTACACAACCTCTTTCATGCTTTTACAAAGACAGGCATTTGTTACTGCAAACCAGGTGGCATTGCTTACATGGCAGAGCAACATTCAGACTGTACAGGCAAGTCTAGTGATACTTATCTGCTGGAAACAAGGAGACAGAGTCATGGCATCAGCCAGCTTTTCTTACAAAGTGTCACTGACCACAACCTTATCCTCAAAGCAAAGGCTAATCAGAGCTTTCATTTTACCCTGAACAATATGGGGGAGAAAGAGAAATAAAACAGAGACGGCATAGAATTCCAAGGAGTGGAAATACTGCACTACATCAGCAAAAGAGCCACTTTATGGACTTCACAGCTACAGAAGGTCATGACTGAAATGCTGTGACTAGGTTTTCAAATGAGCCCAGTAATTGTAAAAGCCTTAATAATGTAGAAATTATGCAGGCTACAACAAGGGCAATTATGTCTCATGCTTTAGGCATTGGTGACAAGAAAAATATCCTTCCTTTCCCCTGACATTGAGCACTGCAAAGCTGCATGCAATACTGACCTCCCCTCAGGAGATCCAATCTTGGGCTGGATCCTCACAGGACACCTCGTGGGTTACTCATGGGCTGGGCAGGTGCAAGAACCACGAAAAGAGGTGCTTTGTTGGAGGATCAGGTTAGGCAGAGGTAGAACACAACCCCTGTAGTGTTGCATATTTATTTTGAAGTGGTTCATGCACAACAGAAGCAAAGGACACAAGAATTCTCCTAAGCCTGTCTTAGTTTCTGGCAGCTCTTCTTTGCAATGAAATCCATAAACCCCAAAGAGCCACAAGAAAAAAAAAATACTAGAAACACGTTGCAAAGTCAAAACAACTTATGCACAGAGCAGTTCTGTCTCCAGTGCTCCAGGCCAGACATTTACAGAGTGACCCTTTTGCCCCCTCCCAAAATTAGCACAGACTCTTTGCACAGGGCTGAGCCAAGCCAGGCTCAGCTGTGCTGAACACTTCCTAACTGAGAACTTTTTCCTGGGCTGATTCTCAGCACCTCTGGCAGGGACTGAACTCAGAAATTCTCTGTTGCTCATTGTCTTTCAAGGGATCATCTCAAACATAGGATGGAGCATGCCACAGCTGCAGAATAACAAAGAAAGTTATGGCTTCCATAACGCTTTTTTTCTGCAGAAAAACTCAAGTTTTGGTAGGTGGTGGAATTTGGGTGTAGAGCTGAAATCTGGTCATTGACACAGCAGGCAGGGGATGCAGCTGGGCTCTCCAGACATGGAGTCTGGTTTGCACATCACAGGATGGCGAGAAGTAACACCACACACCTCTCCCGAGTGATGGGTTGGGGTAAGAACAAACCTTCAGCCTTAATGGGGACTTGCTAAGAACTGCAAACTCCAGGCAATTAGCTGATGTGGTTGCTGCTCAGGTATTTGTAAACAGAAGATATCAGGCCTGTACAACCCGTTGTACTGATGTTTCAATAAATAACAGATCTAACGTGGAACAGATCGTCCTGTCCTTAAAACACATGAGCCTGGTACTATCTGACACCTTACACTTAGAGCCTAAATCGATATTCGAGTCTGTAGATATCCAGGCCCAGGTTACAGGGGGTCCTGCAGACTTTCTGGGTTTTACTGCTGTAAAAAGAAGCTGTGTTTATCTTTACTGGTTACTGCAAGATCTCACAGGACTGTAACAAGTGTCCTCAGGGAACGTGCAGCCTTCTAGCTCTTTGCCTCTTGGTTGTTCTTTAAAGACATTACATGGGGTTGAGTTTTAGCCAAGTATGTGTGAGGAAATCTCCTGCTGCTGCCAGGCCAGGATGCTCCCTGGATCACGAATCCAACTATTCCCTCCTTCCAGCCTCAGACACTGGCATCTTTTGATTCCCAACCCACATCACGTCAGTGCTCAGGAAATGGGCTCCATGATCGTACCTTGTGGGACAGCACCTTGCTACCCTAAAAATGGTGCCAACAGTTAATTGTATCCAGGTCAGGCATCTTGCCTAGCTTTGGGAGACTACTCTGCAGCTAGGCCAATGCAGAAAGCTTTACTCATAGCTAGCTGCAGCATTCGGCACAGCACTCAATGTTCAAAGATCTGCATCAGAATTTAATGGACGGAGGAAGAAATTGGGTAATTTGCAATGGAACTTGTAGATCAGCTCAGACATTTTGCTATAGATCCTGAACAGAGAGCAGGTCTCAGTCTGGGGAACACAAAAGCTCACCCTTCTGGTGCTGAGTCCTTGGTCCTAGACCATAGTCCCACTAGTGAAGGATTTCCAAGAAGGCAATTTGGAAAATTGGGGAGAATGAAGAACAGAACAAAACCAGCCAAAGCTAATATTCAGCACTGGATTTGCAAGAAGGAATGGATCCTGGAAACAAAATGAGACAGGCAGAGCTCATTCTCCTGACAGCCATTTGGAAACATTCATCCCCAGCCTTTGCTGATGCCAAACCTTAGCTTGGGAGGCTGCAAATCATCAGTGTGGCCTCCTGAAAACCTTTAACATGGAATGAGAGAAAGGAGGAAGGCCAGACCTCAAGAGTGGGGCTCGAAGCAATCATTACTCAGGCATAGGAACATACAACAACCCTTGGAACAGTGGGACAGGAGGATGCAAATACAAATGGAGAGAAATTTTTAAACCACTTACTCTGGAACCTCTCTTGCCAGGTGGTCCTGGTAATCCCGGCAGACCTGGTGGACCCTAGAAAAATAAAAAATAAGTATTAGTGCTGGTTCTATAACAGGATGGTACTCCTGACAGTATTTCGGGGAAACCCATAATACAACTATTTGGAGAAGACCTGGGAAGAAGGGCCAGTTAAAACACCACAACCAGAATTTCCCTTCAACTTATGCTGTGAAGGGATAAAAGCCACGCACAATAACATCTGCAGAAGCCTGTACTTCCATAGATTACAGGCAGATCCTTCACATCTTTCTGCTGTGGACCACATTCCCTTGATCACAGCTGTGTTTCACGCTTCCAGTTTCCTGGACTCGTGCTGTAACACAGGGGTAATACAACTGTTTCTCAGCTTTGCAGTTTCCTGCAACGTGCTAGCACACAACAGAAGCAATGTGTTAGCACCTTGGCGAGGGAAGAACATTGTGTGTTGTAATCCAGACCAGCTGAAGATGTACAGTTCTTGATATTGTAGGTTCCTACATGAGTTGCGACATAATCGCACCCCAGCACTTCATATTTTAAAACAGCGTGATATAAAATGTAATAAAATTGGTGTCAATGTTGGAAATTCTTAAATACAGCTCTAATATAGGAGAGGTCAACTCATACATGTCAGAGTAACAGGGGTTGTTGGAAGAGGGTGAGAACAAAGTGGAGCTATCAGGCGCCCAGCTGTGCGCTGATCTGAAACAGGTTAGGAAAAAATACTTATCCAATGAGGTTTGAACTCCTTTGAATTTATTATTTGTTCATTTTTTTTCAATGGACTGGTGAATTCAGAGCCATTTGCAACTCCTAATAACTCCTCAAAACTTCTTTTCCCCCAAGCCAAACATGTCTAAAAAGAATAACTGTTAATTGAAGTGTCTCTCAGAGGGTTTATATTCTAGTAGCTTGTTACGAAAGACAAGTTTTCATTGCATTTAGGGGAGAGAGATCCAGAGCAGCAGACTGAAGGATGTTTGGAAGGCAGCCTGAGGTCTCCAACCGTGTGGAGGTCAGGAGAGCAGGGTCCCAAGGAGCAACCTTCATGGAGAAGATGGGTGCATTGCACAGAGGAGGTGCAGCACAAGCTGCACCAACACGGCCTCACTCCCCTCCCACTGGGTCATCTCTGTAGGATCTCACATCGCCCTGAGCAGAGCCTGCTGCCAGGCTGACCCTGTTGCTGCTGAAGGATTGCCAGGCAGGACTGCTCAGGCTCTGCAGAGCATTACTGGCCCCAAGGAAGAGTGAAAAGTTCGTGGTCTCTAGTGGTTTTCAGTAGTCATCGAGTGCGTGATTTAGTAACAAACCCTGGAGGTCCCTACCTTAAATCTCATGCTCTGGAGAAGGTTTTGAACAGAAAAAATATGCATGAACCATGTAGGTAACTGATGAATAAACACTCCCCTAATATTACCAACCCTCCTATACCTAAGCAGCAAATTAATCAGTATAAAAGAAATCTTTTTTAAAAGACCCATCCAAACCTGGTACAGTAGAAAAAAGTCAGGGGGAGGAGTAAGCAAAGCCCAGGGTAGGTCTCTTTGTGCTACTGATTTGTCAGGACATCAAATGAATCATAACTTTTTCTTTTTTTTTTGGTAGTTATTTCTATCTGTAGCAAAGATGACAAAAAAAGGATTATTTTAAAAGTGTAAGAGCCTACACAACATAGAACAGCTAATGCCCCACACTTGGACACACAGGGATGGACTTCCACCACTGCATCACTCACTGCTGCTACCCAACACTGCTGCCTGTCCTGGAGATTTCCAGTCTTTATAGCCTGGGACACTCCATCTGACCTCTTTGCAAGTCGTTTATTGCTGGCTAACACAGTATTACTGGTCCTTGTATTAACAACCCGCATTGATACAGCTGACCCTCATTTTAGCAATACACACAGCATTTTAACCTGCTATTGTGCCAGCTCACGGCCCCGTGCATAATGCAATTATACAGCTGTGCAAATAGACACATGATTGTACGGGGTTTTTTTAAACCTCATGTATAATTGTGCTCCAGAATCCAAGCTTTTATTAAAAAAATCCCCTTGCCCTTTTAGTTGGGAAGAACCATCAAAATAATGAAACCAATGCAACTGATCCAGCGACAGTTAATAGCGCTTACCAGAGATTAATTCAAGTCCTTAATCTCTTCTCCATCAAAACCTATTCCCATTTAGCCCTCGAAGGAGAAGTAAAAGAGAAGATGCAACTGTCTGAGGACTGCGTTCCATGCGTACCAGCACTGAGATGACCTTTTCCACCTTCCTGCTAGCAGCAGCTGCAATTGTACTGGGTCACTAGAGTAAAAACCTTCTCCAAAACCATGGGCTGTTCCGAATAAGCTGAAGCTAGCATAAATATGAGTTAATGCCTGCACTGGAGTGGGAATACAGAGTTAAGGGAAAGGCATTTAGCTGGAACAGCACAGAAGGAGCAGTACATAATTCAGGAGTCCCTATTGCTTTGCTTTAATTTAATTTGCCTTTCCTTCAGCTCTTTTTTTTTCTTCCATGAAGAGTCATAGGAATAAGGTGACTGTAGGGTGAGTAGCTAAAAGTTGCCAGCCACTATGGTTACTGCATAAGGCAAGAGTGTGACCACATACAAATCAGAAGTCAAGGTAGAAGAGGACTGGGACAGGTGGATGAACACAGGTAGCTGTGAAACACAATGCATTGCAAGACCAGCTTCTAGCTTCTCACATGGTTCCTTGGTAGTTGGGTAGGATGGGACACGCATTGTGTCTTCCCAGTGACTCATTTCTCCTCTGCTCTACACATACGCCTCTATATCATCCAGCTCAAGTTCTTGAACAAGAGGCCCACATCAGACAACTGGCTTTGCCTGGGGAGAGGAGTCCTGAAATACACACGAAGAAAAATGCACATCCGCAGAGGCAGCCAGAGAAGAATGAGACTGGATCAGGGCCCAGCTACTTACGGATGATGGATGCAGTCCCACTTAAAATGCAAGGCTCTGAGACGTGGAGAGTAAGAGGCGTCTATCAATGAGCTACCACGCAGTGAGCTGCTAAGAGTCAGCCAGGAGACAACATTCATACAACCCCTACACTCAGAGACATCTCCAACCCCACCGCTAATGCAGGGAAGATTTAAATCGATCACACAGAGCCTGTGAGGACCTTTCCATTGTACCCCTGAGAGCATCCCTGGGGAATTCCATAGGGAGCAGTGGGAAGTGCTTGAGAAGCAGGAAGGTTTCCTTTTCCTGGCAGCTGGAGGAAGATATCACTTCTCTGCTCCTGCCCTCCCATTGCAGGGACGCCCCATGAGACTGACAAAGCTGACAGACTCCTGCAGCGAGCTACCGTTCCTAGCACTCCAGTTCTTGTCTCTCTGGCTTCTTGCCTAATCCTTTCTGCAAACTGGTGGCAGAGAACACACACCCTGTTATCACACAAAGCAAAATCAGAGATCAAGGAGAAACGTGGCAGAAGCAGCTACTCTCTCTTCTCAAGCCAAACAGCTGAATTGTTAACCAGCCTGAGCAGTTCTCTGAAGCAGCTCGTGGCAGCCACATAAAAGTTTAACCCTTCTCAGTTTCCCACGGTAGCATTAGCAACGATGACTGATCCCACCAAATGATTACAGGATTTATTCTAAGCTGCTGCTGGGAAACTTTCCGGCGCAAAGGGGACTTTTTCCCTTAGCTTCCTGAGCTTCAAGTTGCACATGGAAATGTAAGCTAAGTTGTCTGACAGGGAAATACATCAGACCCTGAGGACACGAGAAATCTCACCATTTCCTCTTGCTGCCAAGATCAGCCAGTTTATACCTCTGCCTCTCCCACATCATGACCCTCCTCACACTGCTTCCTCCGCCTGCAGCAGTGCCCCTGGGAGGGAGGTGCCTCCAGATCTCAAAACCCGAGCAAGGCTGAACAGGTTTGGAGAGGGCTTCAAGGAAAGCACAATCCGTACAGGAATTGATGCCAGTGATCTGGGAAATGACTTGCTTCCTTTTAAACAACTACTGAATCAACTCGCTCAGGTAGCAAAGCATTCCTGTAATCATTTCCCCAGGGCAAGGACTCAGCCTAGTAGCAAATAGCTGATGATTACCCAGGACAAAATTCAGCTCATATTCCAGTGCACACTGATAATCTGACACATCCACATTTCGGGGTCTCTCCAATCAACTGCTGCCTCCCCCGTTCTACCCATGCACAGCATTAATGGCACAGTTCTCTTTTATCCCAGAAACGGTTGTGTTTCAGACATGGACATCCTTCACTGTGCAAGACACTGCAAGGACTGAGGAGAGAAGAGAGAACGTTCTCCTTTCTCAGATGCTAATGCACATGGTAAAACCCAAGTTAAAAGGGAGCTCAGAAAATGCATCAGAAGCTCCTCCTCATATCGACATCGAGTTGTGAGCAGTGACGTTACCCCTGCACATAGAGAACCTGTCCTGTTTTCTTCCTGGAGGAGAATGAGGCACATTTCATATTCAAGGCCACTGCCACGGATCCACCATTTAGCCTTGGGTGTTGGGAAAGTACCAGCACAAAGGGACTGAGCATCTACAGAATTAAAAATCCCCTGCTCAGGAGAACAAAAGAGGAGGAGGAGAAGACCTCATTTTCAAAAAGACACACCAACCCCACTTCATCTCCCTGTGCTTTCCAGGCACACAGAGAGGGAGACAGAACCTAAACTAAGACCCAGCTTGAAGTACAGCATAAACAAATCTACAATTGTTGGGGAAAAACATCCTAGCACTTTGGTTACTTTCTTCTGCAAGACAGGCTTATCGTGTCAAATCTGGACACATCTGCATTTCAACCAGTCTAAAAGGAAAAAGCCTTCATAATTCTGGCAGGAACAGAGATGTTGGTGGGAAGCCAGTCTTGTAATACGATTTCCACAATGGCCACAGATGTTTATTCTGGGTCCGTACACCTCTCACAGAAAAGTCCATGTCCACAATTGGATTCCTAACAAAGTGGCAGCACAATACATAGCAAAATGTTAGTATTTCAGCTTGAGGAAAGCAGCTTTTCTATGGAGACATTACGGGAACAGTCTCTGCTCTGCATGAGGCATGTCAGACTCTCAAGCAATCTCAGACCTTGGAAGGAAGTCTGAAAGGGTGTGAAGAAATAGACAGATCCCACACTCTCTCATTCTCTGTTTTTAAAGATTTATAAAAATACCTGTGCATACAATACATCCCCACGTCCTTTGCAGCATATTTATCTCAATCACACTTTCAACTACTGCTCTTCAAAACTAACTTTGTTTCATGCAAATAGAGCTCTCTGATCCTTAGTCATTTGCCTGCAAGAAGATTTCCCTTTGGGGCTAGTTCTGGTTAAATTAGAAAAAAAAAATATGATCCAACTGTGTGAGTGAGGCTAAAACTTTTCCCATGAATTACACAAAGCGTGCGATCACTTTTTTTTATTAATATGACTCACTCATTAAGAGACATTCAAACACATTGTGTGTTCCTTAATTTATCATAGCCTGTCAAGCTTGAGGAGTCTTTTCTGGTACAAGAAAGACTGGAAATAGGCACTTCATATTTTATCAGCGTTCCCAATCACCTCTCTCTCCCCTACCCGCTGATTGAATTGGCAAGGATTGCTTCTTTATGAAAGGAGCTGGGCTCCAAGACAAACTGCTCGTGCGGAAGATGGCAGCTGGAGCAGTCTAGACTGTGGACGCGCTCCGAAACACATCTGCCTTTGACAGAAGGCTGCCTGCCAGGGGGACACACCACACCTCTGGCTCGGCTGCCGGCACCAGGGGTCGGACCTGGGGCTCCCGGCCGCACACCGCGCCAGGCGATGGAAACCGGAGGCTGCTCTTACTCAGTGCTTCCACAGCCTCTCGGTGAACTCAGCCTGCTTCTCTCCACCTTCAGGTATGGTTTTCTTACTCTAAAAATGACCCTCAAACACTAGTCAAGAGAGACAACAGAGGGCTTTTTGTTTGCAGGGGCAAAAATTACAGCCTTATTATAGAGGAGAAAGGTGCAGCTGGGGGATGGGGTGTACAGCCCAGCTGGGTACCAGGGTGATGGGTTTGCTGCAGTTTCACTGCGTAACACAGAACACACACGTCCCAGCAGGGAGTTCAGATGGGCAGGGGAGAGGGCTATAGCCCCCTAAACCTCCCCATCAAACCTGCTGCTGGTATAGACAAGCAAACGATACCCCACCCACCAAAGGATTCAAAACACCCATCACATCACAGCCTTGCAATACTATTTTTCTTTTTTTTTTTTTTTCATTTATGGGTGTCCAAGCTACTTGCAGCCATGTGGTGGGGTCAGGCTGCTCTGCAAGCCGAGCAAAGCCCCACTTGGCCTTGTGCAGGGATGGGGGAGCTCAGGCTCGGTGGAGGTGCCACGGGATGATTCAGAGGGACCTTGGCCAGCTGCTGAGTCAGTGCTCAGTTCCTGACTTCGCATGATGTTTGGGTGTTCCTTTTGCTACTTCCCCCCCTCCAAAAGAAATGCAGAGCTGAGATCCCAAATGCTTGTGGTTATTAATGGTTCCCAAGAACTTTTTCTTTTTTAAGAGCATATTGTCCCTCCTTTAACCACCCAGAAAACCCCAACATTCCTGAGGAATTAACACTCTGCCATTGGTTGCCATTGGGACACAGCATCCCCGTTTCCTGTTGTGCAGCATCGTGGACTTCTTTCAGGAGAGATTCATCCACAGAGGGTGTTGCCCTTTACTGCTAGGTGAACAGATCCTTTTAGCCCATTGCTTGCACTCCTCTAACCACATGAACATGACCCTCAATTGTGGGGAAGGGGCCCTTCTGCACAGCTAGGATTACACCACAGTTAATTTGGTAGCCTTCACAAAGCCACAACTGCAGAGACCACAGTGCCTGAGTCATCACTGCCTTGCACCCCGACTGTCAATCACATCCTGATTTGGGGATGATGGGGATGGTCCTTTCTCTAAGTGGAGAGCTGGACAGAGGGCCATCAGCCTGCCTCTGCCCAGAAGTCATTGCCAAGGTGGCCCCAACCCTTGCTGAAAAGGCAGGAGGCAGTTTCCCATGCACACTTCTCTGCCCAGCGTGATGTCTTCTTGAAGAGACATTGTATCAGGCAACACGACTGGGAAAATTAATCAATCATCTAATTCCTCCACTCTGTGCGTGACATTCCCAGCCCATAACCTGCCCCATCCAGGGAAAGCTCTAGACTGTGGTATCACAGAGCAGGAAGGGCTGTATTGACCTCAGCAGAAACGTCTGCCCAACAACCAGAGGACAGCGCCAGGTAATTACTCAAGCACGGAGCATTTATCAGCACTTGCTCTGAAACATGCTTGTCTGGCCATCGAAGTGCTACATTAATTCCTCAACATGTCATCCCCATTCTGGTCTTTTCTCTCCTCTTTCTTTTCCCACGTCAGAGCCATCCAGTGCAGTGTGGTACAGAGATCTCCGGGTGAGTCACAGGAGCTATCAAGCACTGCACAGCAGCCAGCTGCAGCCGAGCCATAACCTTTCCCTCCCAATGTGCCTATTTTGTTTCCAGGACTCATATTGGATAAGGCCAGACAGAGCCTCAAAATGTTCTCCTTTCCCCCGATTGAGGACTCCAATTGTTCTCAGACGGGATGGAAAAATCCTGCCATCTCTTCCCCCAGCTCTCCACAGCCCGAATCCGTTTCTTTGCTATGATTCACGAGCTGAGGGGGATTTTCCACTCCAGTTCCATAATAACCTCTTTACATTGCAAGGGGAAGTGAGGGATTGGAGGTTGCTCACCCCCATGACACCAGGTTCACCCCTCGCAGGTAAGTAGTGTTCTGAGAGAAGTTCACGATTGCTGAATTTCTCCTCTTGCTCAAAATGACTCTTCCTGAAATGCAGAAGACTGCTCAAAGATAAAAATCTCTGCAGCTCATTCTGTCTGCTCAGGGATTTGGCAAAACTTCCCCAAGTACAAAGACTACAACAACAACATGTGCCTGTAAAGTCAGGGCTGCATCCCCCCTGCCCCAGGCAGCATCTTCACATCTCCCAGAGAGATGGGAACCTTGGAACAAAACACACCCCTCCGTGACTCCCCACCCAAATTACAGGGAGAGAAATCATCCCACTGCTTTGAACTGGGACAGGCAGGAAAACGCAGACCCTGAAGGGAAGCACCCAGTGAGGGCCTCCTGAAACACAACCATTTCTCTTCAGGTGATACTTGCAACAAAGAGCAGCACATCTGCAGGCACAAGTGCTGTTGGTTGTGTTCCTTAAGCAAGGCTCAGTATTTCCACTGTAAACCTTTCTTTCACTATTTTAAGCAGTCAGCTGTAAAAATTTGCTCTAGGCTGGAACTTGGCACCTAAAAGACTTTGTCTGGGAGAAACTCATTTTACATGTACAACCCTTCTCTCCTATACACAATACAGCAAAAGGCTTGGGTTGGAACACCAAATCCTCCTAAAAGTTTTCCTGTTTAAAGATCCTGTTTGCATTCTTGCACTTGGAAAAAAAAAAACCCACCCCAACAACTGGCAGATAATTAGTGTGGCCTGACTGCTTTTAGCATTACAAAATGTGTGTATACTTTTATAATAGCCAAGATATACACCCTGAGAGTGGTTATTGTGTGTGGAATGCAGTAGTTAAATTTATAAAGGAAACTCTTTGCACGCTTTAAGTGAGGGCTATGAAAAATTAAAAAAAAAATAGCTTACACCATAAAAATAAAGGAGATTTTGTTTTAAAAAAATAAATCCTAAAGCAATCTTGGAGTTTTTTTCTGGAAATGCAAATTTCAGGTACAAACCAAATTAATAACCAGGGTTTAGAAATAGTTAATTTGTGGCACGTTTTTGAGGAACCTGGGTTTTCTTTGGACGGTCACCACAGTTCTGCCCTCTTGGCCTCAAGTAAAACCAGGGCTGTTGAACAGAGCCCCAACCTGGCCACCAAAATTTTAATCAGCAGCTTGTAGGAAGGAAGGTGGGATTTTTTTTTCCTTGTTCTCTGAAATCTCTGAAATTAATCAGCAGCTTTAATCACACACTTTTAAGGGGCTTCCGCCATCCGAGAGCACTCAAGTTTCCAGAGACATATGCTGCAATTGCAATAATCAGACGTGTAATAGTGCTTGGCTGCTATTTGGAGTTGTCACACTCCACTAAGCTTCATAGAAACCCTGGTAGGTAATGGTCTGCCAGGCACTGAGCTGATCTGTGACTGGGAATAGTTAGCATTAAGAGCTTGAACTTACCTGAGGTCCTTGCTCTCCTTTCACACCTGGATATCCCAGTAAAAATGGAAATGGAGTGGGTCCGAGGGGGTCAAAGATTTGATAGCCATCAGTTGCAGCTGGGGTTGTGAGGTTGAAGGCCTGTGGCCTGGCTCTGGAGACGGGACGGGCAGACCCCAGGGTCGGTTTGGTGGACACCAGAGGGACATTACCGGGATCCATTTTCCTGGTGGGGGACGGCAAGTGCTTCTTTGGAACAGGCCCATTGCTTGGGTTCTGTGGGGTTTGCTTCAGGGTGACAAAGTGGACATTGCTGGTTGTGTTATCAGTCATCCTCCTCATTGGCTTTACAGTACTGGCTGCTTCAGAGGGCTCAACGATCAGTTTTTGGTTGATCTTCTTTTTGGTCTCTTGCTTGGACTCCTTCCTGTTGGCCATGGCAGGGCTCTGGCTTGTTGGTGAGGCCTTTTTGACAGTGGGAAGAGGAGTTGTCTCCACACGTGTGCTCGGAGTGGGCCGAGACGCCCTGAGGGTTGTCACTGTCCCCCGAGGGAGCAAACGGGTGGGTGGCTGTGTTTCAGTACTCGATGGAACAGGAGATGGGGCCACTGTGACCTTTGTGGCTTTGGATGTCAGTCTTGGCAGTGATGGTGGGGATGGTACCAATGTTGTTGTTGCACCTGAACCCCGAGTCTTCAGGGGTGCAGTGACCCTGCCAAACTCCAAAGATGGGGCAGCAGTGGTCAAGTTTTTCAGACCCTGCAGCGAGGGCTCCATATGGTGTGGGGTACTCGGGGAGGTATGGGGATCCCTGGGCAGGAGGGGGATGAGGGGAGGCAGGCTTGGCCGGTAGGTATCTGCTTGCCTGCACTGTTTTTTCAGGTATTTACAGTAATGATGAGCTGCCTTGGCAGAAGGATAAATATCAAACTGGCAGATGGCTCCTTCAAACTGCACGGAGTGCTGGTTCATCTTCCCAAAGAGGAAAGATCCATGTGGATCCAATGCCTCGTTCTTTTTAAAATGCAAATCTGCATGTACTCTGTGCTTCCCACAAGAAGTAAACAAAGTGACTGTCTGGCCACGGATATCGATGGCCATATTGTGCCACTGGCCATCATGGACATTGTAATCAAAATATACAGAGCGCTTGTGGCCCACATACACTATGATCTTCCCAGGCACAAACTGGATGCCCAGCTGCAGTTTTTTCTTTTTGCTCTTGACAGCAAAGAGAAAAGCATTGTTTATGCGGTGGGAGCAGAGGCTCAGCACTAGGAGCAGGTCAGTGCTGGAGCCTGCGGGGAGGATGGTGCTGACCGGTGCTTCAACGCGTGCTCGCTGAGTGAAGATGACCCCTGATTTGAAAGGGATGACCCCTTGAGGAACTGTACGTGATGAGGACCATCCACTTGATGGCCTTTTCCCTGACAGGCCCAGTCTTTGAAGAACATCCACATCTGAAAGGGAAACACAAACAAAATCTGAGGTGTTGGGCAACCCCAGGGACTGGATGGGTATGAGGGTCAAGCCAGTCCATGCAAAAGAGTAACAGGATATGGGAATCCCCAGGCATCCTCTCACACGTACACATTCAAATAGAATAGAGACCACATAGCTCTTCTGCACATAAGTGTGAGGAGCAAGTGCATGCTCAACTTGGTCATCAGAAATTGCAAAACGCATCAGCTCCATGGTTCTGTCCTACCAGGGACCAGCTCCAGAAGTTCTGAAGGGAGCTGACTTCACTACAAGGAAATTTCCCACTGAGCACCAATAGCCCACTTCTCTGAGATTCAATTCTGAGTACTGACCACACAGCTGGAAAGGAATTTGAACAACAGACTGAGCTGGGATTGCAAAATTTTATATCCCCAGAAGGCACGGAACAGAACTTTCAAAGGGAGAAGAAGCCTTGTATCTGTCTCTCTGCAAATTAGTAAGAAACAGCTTTTGATCTTTGAGACTCTGGGGAGTTCAGAGAAGAAAAGGTGCCTCCCAGCATGAAAAAAAATGCACCTAGGTTTCACTGAAGCGCTTAAGGTTCTTAACAGCAGTACTTTTTTCCCAGAAGATCATCTTACAGGCTTAAATTAGTTTAATAAGTTGGAGGAACCAGACTTGGTTTGTGAAGAGCTGAGAAATTAGTTATGGCTACCACCAAGCAGTAGAGGTTGGACTCGCCTCCAGCATCTGCCACCTAGGAGCTGGGTGCCTTGTTCAAGACAGGGTAAGAGGGTTTGCTGTCCAGAGGCACCTATCTTTCTCCACTGACTCCAGAAGTTTGCAAGGGACAGACAAGCAGAATCCTCTACCAGAGAATGACTCTACCAAGAGTCACACACAGCTCAGAGTCCAAGGCAGATTAGCAGGCAACACCACCATGAACTGGAGCCAGCTGGCGGCAGTATCAGCTGAACTGCTTAACTGGGGAAGATGCTGAGGTCTATGCTAGAAAAGCTGCAAAGATAAATGTGCCCAGACCTGGAAAAGGTGCTCATGCACCCAAAACTTGTTCACTTACTCCAGCTCAAACATTTGGTCAAACAAATGATGTTACCTACATGTACAGACAGATAAAGGTAAGGCTGTAATTATTACCATGACACTACTGCTGTTGGAAATCGGTTCAGATAATGGCATTTCCTTGCCCAAACACAATCCCCATTACACGATGACCAGCTAACTCTCATATATTTAAGTGCTCTTTGGGGAAGCCAGCCTGGGCTGTGCAATCCAAACACTGATCTCGCAAGGTAAGAATTTAACAATCACAAACGCGACGGTGCCAATCATGGCTGCGTGTCAGCTAACATCATGGGATTGCAGCTTTCCTAGATTAAAAGGAAAAGTAAATCAAAGGTTGTCCAAAGGAAAAAAAAAACCACCACCTTTTCTAAAAAGAATTTGGCCTCTTTCACCCTTAACTATTAAAATGTTCAGCACAATAGACAGTATTGGGAGAACTGGCACTGAAAAGAGATCCTCAGTGTTGGCCAAAAGGGTTGTAGACTCGAGCCAGTCTGAAGCCTGTAACATTGCTTGCCAGGAAGAGAAGGATAACGAGAAAACCTCTATTCCTTGACTTTGGCAAAAACCTTGGCCATTTTTGTATGTAAGAACAAGTCAATCAATATTTACTTTGTCTGAGCTCAGCTTTATTCCCACCTCCATTTTTTAAGGCATCTTGACTATTTTGTAGCAGAGACTACACTGGACAAGATGCATCAGATGTGACAGGGGATGGAAATTTTCCCACTTGATGCAGAGGGGCACAGCATGTGTAAGTGTTAATAATGGTACTTCTCCCATGCCAAATAACCCTTTGTCCACACTCTTTTTCTGCCATACTGCCAACGGGGCTGTCCCTCAGCACAGCAAAGGCAGAGCCTTCCCCTCTCTGTGCTGAATGGGGGAATCACAGCAGTATCTTCATACAGAAGAATCTCCAGAGCCCATGAAATAGTAAAGGTCAGAGCCTGGCTTGAGTGAAGTCAAGTGGGACCCTTGCCACAGACTTCAAAGTCATCAGGATTTAGCCCTAAGGAAATCAATTTACCACTTCAACCATGAGCTAGACTCCAGCTTCCAATTTCTACATGTATTTTTAGGTTCTCTCCCAGAGACAGACAGTGCTGTGTCTCTACTAAGCACAGATGCTTTACCCTCCAGAAGCTGTTCATTCAGTAGCTGCTCTGCAAAGACATAAGGATGTTTCCCTGCTCGAGAGGATGCTGCTGCTGTTTGCAAGACCAGTCCAACTGCCTCATTAGCCATTGCATCCAACAGCTCTTAGGGAAAAAAAAGCACAGACCAACCACTCCTTTCCCTGAAAACCCGCTAAGGTAGAGCCAAATTCTAGGTGCCTACGCAAAACCTGATTAAAACAGACCTTGTGCAGGACGTGTATGTGGATTTTCCAGCACCAGGTCCAGATGCAGCACAGGAGTCCTGTGCACCCAGCCCGTCTGCCTCTCCATCCCATTCCGACTGCTCTAGGCTGGTGGGGCACATCCCCCGGGATGATGGGATGTCATCAACTAATGTAAAATGCAAGGTAATTTTGGCTGCCTCAAGTAGCTCCAAGTTCAGCAAAGCATTTTTTCCCCTTCAAATTTTTCCCTCTGTAGATTTTTCCATCAAAACACATTATTTAAAAAAACATTCGCTTAGAGCTGCCTGGTCCCAGGTGCCTTGAAGCGAGTTGCAATGTTCCTGTAGCAACATTTCAGCAACTGGGAAAAACTTCTAGCAGCCTCCGTGTATGAAGTGAGATGCACAGAGATTCCTGAACAATCACATGGTTAACTCTGAAAGAGGGGATAAATGTTTTATTGCTCTCCTTCCCATCTCTTTCTTTCCCTCCTGTTTTCCCCACACAAAAAACTTTGTAAGAGAAAGAAGCCAAAAGGCAGGAGAGAAATAATTTGCAGCTTCCTAGATCCCATCAGCCAAGATGTGATGCCCACAGCTAAAACTGGGTTGAACAAATGCTACATTTCCAAAAGTTACTGCCCAGACCCTGAGTCAGTGCACATCTGATGAACTCACCAACCTCATGATCTTTTGGATTTGTAACACTTATGGAATAATCATCCTCTGCATTCCCCAGTTTTCCAGTGTGCAGGAAGACCCCTAAGCCTTACAAGTAATAACTGCAGTGTTTTCAAAAGCCCACGGCATTGGCTTAATTTCATCCTCACACAGATCTACGAACAAGCTCTTATTTGCTTTTATAAATCTCATGATGTTTGAAAATCCTGAGTGATAACACAGTCTCAGGTCACCAGTGTTTCCTTACAGCCTTTGCTTCCTCAGAAGTCTTTACTTTCTGGCACCCAGAAGAGCAGCTCGTGTCCGGCTGTGGGGAAACCAAGCAAGATCTTTTAAAATTCCTTTATCACAGAGAAAGTATCTCTGAAGGGAGTTATTTACCAAGCTAAGGTAATGCAGCAAGAGTGAAGTGAAAGAGTTTCCTTTAGATTGATGGTAACAACCAAAAGACATGGCACTATCCCATAGGTACCATGGGAGTAAAGTGATGGATAGAGATGAATCCGAATAGCGTATTAAAATCTACTTGAAAAAAGGGATGCCAAGACACAGTATTTGTTCTGCCTCTTTATGAGCTGACATAAAACTTGCTCTGAAAACTGCTTGACTAAGTAATTGAGCCAGATGTTCACCTCTTCTGCATTGAAGCAGAATTTGGAAAATATTACATTTTTCAAAATTGCTGATGGAAGGGATGCAATTTCCCCCCACCCCCCCGTAAAAAGTGCTCCGTGGGCTGGCTTACAGCTGAGCATTGACCAACTTTCTATTTTTCCTTCATGTTTTGGAGACTAAGAGGAGAGCCCTGGAGCCTGCTAGTCCACTTATTGCTGTCTACTGATTGCAGAGGAAGCTGTTTGGTTCCAGCACATACCCGTGTAAAACAACCACGTGGAGGAGGTGTTGCTATTTTAAGAGGAGATGGCTCCTTTACAAACAGATGTTGTGGATACGCTCAGTTCCCACTGTCATCTGTAGAAGGCGAATTTATTTTGATTTTTGATGACTCTGAAGCTTTCTATCTCCTCTGGTGGGGGTCATTGATTACTGTACCCCAACCTTTTGTCCTGTCTACAGCACTGGGAGGGGATGCCTGGCAAAGAGGTGTAAAGACAGGGTGAAGGTGTATGATCACTCCACTATAGAATACTTCCCCTGTTGCACAGGGATCCCTGTGGCATTTTATTTCCTTAAATTTGCTTCTACTTTCAGGACTCACATAATTTCTGTATGCATAGCATCCTTTGTACCTGCAGAAGTCAAGGAAAAACCTGTCTGCCAGAGACACTCAATTCCTTAATGCCCCAGCCTCAAGGGGCACTTTAAAAGCACTTAAGTACTGGCAAGTGCAGGTAGATGCCAGTGACATTTTAGACACACCAAAGTGCTTCATTCCCACCAGTTCCACCAGACAGACAGGCACTTCTGAAAACCCTGTGGGGCACATAATCACCTGTAAAGAACTGGTTCTTTTGCCAGCCCTTAACTGCGTCATCTATATCATCAGTACTGCAGTGATCAGCAATAAATGCATTTAATTCTCTGCACCAGGTTCAGATATTATTAAATGGTGGTCCTAAACTACTAAAAGCACTTAGCTTTTACTTTGGTTGAAAGAGGAGAGGAATAAAAAAAGTGTAATTTACCTTCAGAATTTCCCTGTGTGAATCCGAGGAACCAGGTAAAACATAATACAGTCCAGAGAAAGCAGAATCCCCTAAAATGGGAAGAGAAGAAAAAGTAATCAGTTTCTACAAGATTAGTGACAAAAACTAGCCCCCCACTACAGGTCTTCTCCTTGATCACTAGTCTAGCATAATCAATGGCAGTGTCCACATGTCTGGGAAATGGAGACTTGGTATGCTCGGCAGAACAGTGCTTGCTTCCCACTGAGAATTCGTTTTGCTACTTTAAAGTCATCTAAAGCCCACTGAATTCAGCAGAAGGTTTTCCCATTGGTATTAGAGGGGATCAGCCCAGTGTTTGGAGATGCTGGGTCACCAGTGCCAGGTCAGCAGTCCCTTTGCTACTGCTACTCTTTGGCACTCGGCCTGTCTAGGATGGACCACCAGAAACGCGAGAGGATGGAAAAATAATTCAAAATGGGAAGGTCAAAAGACATGCCAGGAGTGTCTGCCTGTGAGGACACGGGTAGGAAACAGGCTGACACACAGTGACTTGTCATCTGCATCTCATCAAATTCAGAGTCCTATTCCTTTACTACATGCTTAAAAATATTCTAAACATACTCCTACATGGAGTTATTCCTCTTTTTATACCCAGATGCAAAGACGGGGGCAGCTTCTGACCACCCAGCATCCTATGCCACTAATGACTCTCTCATTAGCTTGGTATGGCAGGAAATTTTGGAAAGTGTGAGAGCTGCAGACTCCCGAGTGCAGTGAGCTCGCAGACCCTTTCATGCCTGAGAGGGAATTGGACAGACCTTCCAGTTAGCTAAATTAAGCCTTGAAGTGCCAGCAGAGAGGAAAACTTTTACCAGAAAGGTAGCTGAAGCCCCCCCTTCCCCCACCAACTTCCTTGATTTGCAGCCAAATAATGAACATAGGAAACTCCTTGGTTAAGCTTATTAAAAACAGTCAGTGGAAAGTCTGAAGATTGAATTCCCTCATCTTCTAGAGATGATATTTAACAGCTTGACCAGCAAGGACTGTTAGAGGAACAAAGACAATGTAAACTACAGAAAGTCCTCAACCAGAAGAAAGCAGTGTGGGACATCCACAGGTTGTTCTTCATTTCAGCCAAGCCAGTGCAAACCTTGGGATATGCAAAGCAATGCCAAAGTGCAGCTTGCTCCTCTCTTCAGATCTGGCAAAGACAAATCATTTATCAAATGGGATTATGGACCACTCTTCTCCTACCATCAAGTGTCAACTTTAGTGCGAGAGAACATCCTCTGAGACAACATTATTACCCCATGCCAGCTCCTCATCTAGTGCTGGAGACCCTTTCCCACACCTAAAATGAAGCCATGGGGATTTACACATCGACGGGGAAACCTGGCCTTGAATGCAAAAATCCATGCAGGAATCCAGACACTAACTAATAATTTAAGGCTTGAAGGGACTAAATACTGGAGCAGCCCTGCTTCAGCTGGGAAATAAGTGAGATGAACCACGATGTTCTTTGCTGTTTCCAGTACCCTGACACTGTGCTGCACATTTCAGGAGCTCTGGGGCTGCATGAAGATATAACAGCTTGGAATAGCCAAATCATGGTCTTCTTTTGCCATGTCCTATACTCGGCCATATGCTAACCAGGAAACTCTCACTATGCTCAAGAGATCTCCAACTGGGGAGACTTGGGTGTTTTCCACCCACTTCATCCCATGGGACACACCTCTCAGGCTGAAGACACCACTGAGTCCAAGGAGAGCTGTTACCCCAGTTCATTCAGGGGAGGTAGGGTGATTCTTCATGGTGACCTCTAGCTGAAATCTCTTTATGACTTATAAAAGGCTAAAACCCACTTCAAGGAAAGACCAAAGGAACAATGGATTTATATGATATGGACACAATTCCATGCGTGCATGAAGCAAAGACCTCACTGGGTATCAGCACCTGGGCCTGACAGCCTGATGAGAGCACAGGAAGATGAAGGGAAAGGGGTAACCAACATGACATGAGCTCCAGCGGGAGCCCCAGGCATTAGGAACACCTTTTCTCCAGGGAGGATCAGATGTGTACAGCTGTGTACAAGCCCTGGTACACACAACACACCTAGCTGAAGTCCAGCTGTTTTTCGGAGGGATACCTTCACAGCCCAAATTTCCAGAATCCCCACTGACCAAGACAGTGAGGGGAACAAGCCTTAGGGGAAAATCCAGCACGTAATTTCATTCCAGTGACACTGACGGGGCTATAAAGGAGATGAATGTGCAGCGTGGGATCCAGCTGGCCCCAGCCCTGCTCCTGGACCCCTCGCACAGCCGTAAGAGTTGCGAGTGGAGCCGAGTGCCAAGACACTGAAGAAAAACACTTTGGCAAAATTCACCAACTTAATGGAAAAAGCAAAAGCTGCTTCCAAATGGCAGACCTGTGACTGATGGGGCTGTTAATTACTGCAGGATTTTATAATGCAGGCTCTTTTTCCGTTACAACTCTGCAGTGACAGGATTGCATAAGCAGCCTGAGGAGCAATAGTAAAGGAAGATTTTTCTCCTTATATAGAGCTATCAAACCCACCTTTCCTTTATCTCAGCTTCTTCCCACAACCAGCAATTTCCACAGAGACTCTATCAAGAGGCACCCACTAAAATAATTTATTCCTTTTATCGCGTAGGCTCTATGAATACCAGAATGAAGATCCCATTGCTACAGTCACTGGGTGGAGAAGTGCCCCTAAATACCTACAATGTAAGCTCACGTGAACCCTAAAAGTTTTCCAGTGCAGACAAACTCCCTTTATAGAATTATATATGATTCTATGATTATAGCAAACTGAAGCTACCAACCACATACAGCTTAATTTTGCTTAATTTTGCAGACTCCCGAGATCAACCCATGGGAACCAAGCAGTGTCAAAAGTGCAAGGCAAAAGACAGTGAAGAACAGAGAAGTACAAAGACCAGCAATAACACTTCTCAGCCTTGGTGGTGATTTTAGCATCTTCTCAGTGAGCACCACACGCACGCAGGTAGCAGCCAAGAATAAATATCCTCAGGAGTTCCTACAATAAGCAACCAGAAGGTGTAGACACTGCTTCTACTGGGGCTTCAGGACAGACAGGAGGTCCCTGCACCATCAGACTCCAGCCCATCCTTGGGATGATCCTGAGCAGGAATGTCTGAATTCCCCCACCCTGTCTCTCAGTTTAGAGCATGTCTGCACAGCCAGAAGTTCTCAGGGTTTCTCCGGCACCATTTCTGCCAAATACAATCTTAATTCAGGATGAAACTGCCCTTAGTGTTGTACCTGTAGAGGTCTATCTCAGGGCTTTGGCAGCTGTGGCCCAGAGAAAGCTGTTGCTTCCTTCAGAGGAGGCCCCTGGTAGCAAAAGAGCAACCCACCAGGGCCTGGAAAAAGGGTGGAATCCTGTTCACAAAAGGGAGGGAGCTCAGCTCCTGGCAGTGGTTCAGCAGTAGGTCTCAAGTACTGCAAGGAAGCTTTGCTCTCCTAAAAGCCTGCACATCAGCCAGGCACAAGGAGGGTCTGGATGCTACTTTTTGTACTTTTTGAACTCCTGTGATGAATCCATGGGAACACCTCTTACTGTTTCTCTGGGAGGCAAATGCAGTTCTGCAGTACACAGAACACGGAGATGAAGCATCAGTGTGGCCAACCCACCCTCTTGCAGACACCTCAGACCTTCATCTTTCAAGGGTTTGTGCTGATACAGTGAACAGAGGGCCAATAGGTTTCAAACCACTGGTCCTTGTCCTCCTCCTTGAGAACTACAGCTTGTGTACTCACTGCACAAAGCTGGGCCAGAGCTAACCAGCTCCTCTGAGCTCCTCCTGATGAAAACCTGCCTCTTCACCTGGTAGCTGCAAGACTGACTGATGGGGGATCTTTTCTGACAACCCATTACTTGGTCTCCCCTTTGCTGACCATCCCTGCCTGTCTGGGTTATTGACTTTGCCACTGTGTGAAGCGACAACACTCACTACTGGCCCTTGCCTTTGTGCTCTCAGTTAGTAACTGGAGCTCTCGACACACAGAAGTGCTAAGCATGATCTGTCATCTAACTCCTTTTTTGTCCTTCCAACAAATGCCTTTGCATCCCTTCATTTTGTGAATGGGGTTTGGCAGAGCTGTATAGAATTCCCCATTGTTTCCATTTGCACTTCAGTAAGCGTCCATCATTTCTCCTTGTGCCCTTGACAAATTGGCAAAGAAAGAGGGAGGGGAGAAAAACCCCACGTGCTCTGTGTCTGTCTCTGGTCAGAGATTTCCTACAACCCCCTCAACACCAGACCTGGGCAACCCTCGGTCAGTAATGTAACCTCCACAAGCACTGTTGTCAAGCAGGGCAGATTTTATCCCTTCAGCCCATTGCAGAACGGGGATGAAGCTGGAGCTTTGTTAAAAGGACCTGCTCAGAGAGGCACAGAGGCAGCAGGAGATGGGGGACTGGACAGTAGATCTCAGCTGGTAACCCTGGCTGTGACACTGCCCTTCCCCTCCTGGGACACAACCCTGGCAGGCTGTGTAATTGCCTCCTCTCTACCCTAAAGAACCCAGCACACACATCATTTGCCTGCCTGTGACTTCCATTGCTCAATTTGCTCAGCAGCTCTATAATTTGTCCCCAGATCACCTGCCCAGCTTGCATGCAATGGTCTTTTCTTCTTAAAACAGGAGTCATGCCTTCCTCCAGCCCTTCCAGATCTTCCTTGGTGGTGCCAGGTGGGTGCTGTATCACCGTGCCTACAGCTTCTTCGTCCAGCACGTGGGGCAGGCAACCCCAAAGCAGCATTATACAGACAATCCAGGGCTGGGACAACAAGCAGACACACAGCAGAGGCCTCCAGGAGCATCAGGTGAACCTCCTGCATGGCCAGCATGCAGTGCTGGGGCTGGAAGGGGCCGAGGTGGCACAACCACAGCTGAACAGCACAAGGGCTGTGGACCAGACACGCTCAACATCTGAATGCAAAACTTCTGTGGTTTACTCAGCCTGCACTCACTAAAAATGCATCACCAGAAATTATCAAGAGGGGCATTTTAAGGTTGCAGAGCCTGTAAAACTGTGTTCTTCTGGTTTTACAAGCTTTGGCTGCTTGAGCCAGGACAAGGCTTCAGCACACTCTGCAACTGTTTCTCCTTCACTGGACTGCCAGCCCGATTGCTTCCATCCATGGTCTCCTGCACCTCTGGCAGCTCCCCAGGCACAAGTCCTGCTCCAGAGGATGCTGCAGGAGTGCTGGGACACACCAGACCCCCAGTGCCATGTGAGAACACACTAGAAGGTTCCCATTACAAGCTGCCTTCAGGCAGCACCACCCTCACCCACCCTGAGGAAGAACTGGCAGCACAAGGGTGGCCTGGTGAGCCCAGGCACTAGTCAGCTCTGGGCTCAGAGCACCCCCTCCAATGGCCTCAACAGGAACATCCAGCTGTGGGAATGGTAGGATGCACAGCACTCAATTCTGCCAAGCAAATCAACCCCCAGCACCAAAAAGCCCATCAAGAGCTAATGCGAAGGGCAGCAAGCGACCTCTGCTGAGGAGGGAACGGAGCAGCAGCACACTGGCGAGGTATTTAACCCCAAGGAGATCCTGGGAACAAAAGGCACACATATTCAGAGTCACCAGAAAAGACCCAAATGCAGATTTCCCATGGCACTGTGATGCTCACAGCCCGTGCAGCCATGTGCAGTGCTGGCCTGGGACACCAAGACAGGAGAACACAGCTCTCCGGCGAGCGGGCAGCCACGCTGCTCTCTTCTGGGTCCCCCCTTCCAAACCCCAGCCTCAGCAGGGTCCCGCTTGCCCTGGGACTCAAACAGGATCTCCCTGTTTTCATCTGCAGCACGATTGTGGTGAACTTCTCCGTCCTGCTCCGAAGCTGGTGCTCTGTGAGAGGACTGTGCCTCGTGCCAAGGATGTCCCCAGCATCGGGCCCGTCCCCTCGCTGTGACGCGGCGCTGCTCTTGGCCTCTCAAAGGAATCCTTATCTGTCTGTTCCCCTTTTGACTTCTCCGTTTTTGACAGACAGCCACCCCCACAGGGTCCCAGGCTGGCGTTTCACTCCAGACCATGCCCAACATGAAGTAGGTACAACCGGGAGACGCTGCAGTTACCAGCATCTCCAGACACGCCACGGCCACGTCTGGGCAAAAAAACCCCTGAGGCACTGAAATTCAGTCCTTGTGAGCATATAAACACACAAAAAGTTCTTCAGGAGAGCTGGCTGCAACCCCTGGGAGCAGTTCTGATCCCTCCACATAACTTCACCCAGGGACACATGCGGGGAGAGCGTGTGCTGAGCCTACAAAGGAACTGCACATTCATTCCCTTCCAGGGGCGGCTGCCGGGAGTGGGGTGCCCTAGGGTGCAGGAGGGGGGCACCCCCAAGCCCCCCTGTCCTGTTTCTACCCTTTCACCCCATCTCACAGCCCCGGTGGAGCCTGGCAGAAGCAGAGGGATCCTGTACACAACTTTTTCAAACTGCCAGGCAGAAGAATCCCAGTCTTTCCAAGGGAGTGTCGGTAAATCATCATTACATCCGACAACGCAACCAGCGGGATTAACCCTTTGCTCGTCCCCAGGAAAATAATAACAACAACAACAACCGATTTAACAATGAAAATAGTAAAAGCTGGCCCCAGCTGTGTGAGAAAGAGGACGGGCAGGGTGTGTGCTGCGATTTTTTTCATGTGTACGTGTGTAGCTGGAGAGGAGTAGCCGTGTGCCTGTGTGCCTCTGGAGCAGATGGAGAACATAACCACCGGGCAGCCGCCTCCTCTCCGGCCGTGCCCCAGCCCTGCCCGTGCCTCTCCTGTTCCCCGGAGCACCGCAGCAGCGAGCTCCAGGTACCGGTGCCCCCACGCCCCCGCGGGACGGGCTCGGGGAGCAGCATCGCCCCCTGCTCCCGGGAGGGGCTGGGGAACCCGGCCCCCTCCCCGCTCCCGGGACGGCCGGAGGTGTGCGAGGGGGAGGTGGAATCACACGTTCCTGCATCTCG
>VZRW01003778.1:0-20874 GCA_013398125.1 Aegotheles bennettii | reverse complement strand
CTGATTCCGGCTCCATCACGTTTAGTGCATTGTCTCTTTCGGGCAATTTTTGCGGCAATCCATCAGAAAAAGGGGCACAGGCCGGTTTGGGGGTACATCCTTCCCAGGAGCTCAGCTCTCTGCCTCTCTAAGGGGCTCAGCTGTGTCAAAGGCACCCCCTGGCCCGGACGGCTCACTCCTTCCTCCTTCTCTTCTGGGTCCTTTTGCTTACACAGATCTTTTAATCCCATTTAACTCCCTCTCGGCAGACTGCAATTACCTTGGGAAAAAGGAGAGAGAACAGAAAGTACACGCTAGGAAGCCAGGCTGGCCCATGGTCGCTGGATTTCTCGCCTCTTTTTTTTTTCCTCCTTATTAATAGTACAATTTCTGTGATCTCTGGTTTCCAAAGTCCTTCATTTAGAGTGGGTTTTTTTTCTCTTAGCAGTTACTTTGTTGTTGTTGTTTGGTTGGTGGTTGTAAATATTATTTTTATTTGCAGTGCAGATGTGCCTCCCCCCACCCCCCCAAGGATCTCTCCTCTGGACTTAGAGAGAAGAGGAAAAGGCAGATTTTGAGAAATGAAAATTATTTAAGGATGTCCCTGCTGCCTCTCTCTGCTGCCCTCCTCTGTAATAACGAAGCACTTACAAAAAAAAAAAAATACAAAGTAAATAAATAATTAAAAAAAGCAGCTCTTTTGTCCAGAAGAGCTGCGGAGAAGCAATGGAAGGGGTCTTCCAGGCTCCATGGAGGAAAGGCACAAACCCCTGGGCTGGGGGAGGCCGCTGATGGAGATGGGGGCTTGGCTGTGCTCACCTGCTGGGGGGGCCACGAGCACTCTGCCCACCTCTTCACCCCACCTCACCACGGGCTGGCAGTGGACCCACGTTACCAGGTACCTGTCACGGCTTTTGCTGGGGCTCAGCACTTGGCGGGGGCAGTTGGGAGCCTGTGGAGGGGGCTCAGGCTCATGGGAAGAGGGCCCCCCTGCTCCCCTCCTCACCCTGCCCTGCTCACACAGGGAGGGGGGGACAGAG
Organism: Aegotheles bennettii; assembly: GCA_013398125.1. Classification (NCBI taxonomy): domain Eukaryota; kingdom Metazoa; phylum Chordata; class Aves; order Caprimulgiformes; family Aegothelidae; genus Aegotheles; species Aegotheles bennettii. The sequence continues at coordinate 19,855 of VZRW01003778.1, read as the reverse complement.
GACTGGGTGTGGGGCATCTCCAGGCACCCCCTCTCCTCCCACCACTATGTGATGGAAGCTGGACCCCAGAAGGGCGGGGAGAAGTGGATGAGTTTTCTCACGCGAGGTCCATCAGAGTCAATCAGATCCCAAGCCCACTCTGCCAGGAGAGGGGACTGATGTGTGGGTAAAACCTGCACCCCTGGGCACCGTCCCCTTCCAGTCCTTGGCCAAGTCCCACTGAGCTGGGACCTGGCCACCGTGCACACCCCAGGGCAGGTCCCTCTGGCCACATCAGGACACAGCAACCCGTCAGCTCTATGGGATTCCCTCGGGCAGGTGAGGGCAACTCTCCCACCTCCTCCCTGCACCCCTGCCTGCCTCTCGGCCCTGCTCATGCCCCCTTGCACAGCCTCTCTGCCTTGGACACTTACTTTTCAGCCAGGTGAGATGCTGTGCACCGTCTCCGTGCAGCCCCGTGTTCCTCAGCATTCATTTGTCTCAGCAGCTGACAGCAATTTCTACTTCTTATAAAATAATAATAATAATTAAAAAAAAAAAAAAAGGAGCAAAAAACCTCAAAAAACCCCCAAAACCCCTTCCTCCCTCCTTCTCAATCAGTCTCAAGGTGTCTCCTGTGCTGGGGGCCAGCGAGTGCCTGCTGGGCTGCTGGGCCCTGGGCAAACCAAGGCTTTCAGAGGAGCCTGAGGTTCCCCCAAGTTCAAGAGATAATCCTTCCCCAGGACTGGTGTGGGCAGCTCTCCCTCGGGCCGTCGCTCCACTCGTGGGTCATGGATGCTGCAGGGATCCAGGAGAGAAGAGAGGTTGGGACCAGGCGCTGGGAGGGACATGGATGTGAAAGAGGTGGAAATTATAAGGCTGCCCTTGTCCTTTTAAATAGCTGCAGCCAGGGGACTCTGCTCGCTGGCTGGGGTGCCCCAGGTATCCGGTTTCAGCAAACATCAGCTAATGAGCAGAGATCCAGCCTCCGAGGGGCAGGTTCAGGGCTGCTCTGCAGGCATGGGGAGGCAGGGGGGCACCCCGGGCACCCCACCGGCAAGGGATGGAGCAGGGGTGAATCTGGAGGGGGGCTGCGGGTGAAGAGCTACATGGTCACTGCTCCAGGGAGGACCGCAGGCTGCAGCTCCTTGGGCTGCAAGGTCTGTAGGGCAAAGGATGGGTCCTGCGAGGTGCTGAGCATTCAGCATCGGTCTGGGCATCAGAGCTGAGCCACCCCAGGACCTCACTCCACAAAGGCAGGGGCTGCATCATCCCCTGAGACACGGGGAAGGAGCAGGCAGAACTGAAGCACCTCAAGCCTGGGTATGGGCACTAAACTGAGACACCCCCCAGGAAACAAATACAGCCACAAAGGGGATCAACATCAGCCAGCTGAGCACCTGGACTTGAAGCTAGAGGGAATGATGTTATGCTCAGAGCAGAAAATTCAAGGACCCGCTGGCCTGACTCAGCAATGCAGGTTTTACTCAAAAAACTGACCTCAGAATGTGGCCAAAAAATTAAGGTTTCCACCATAAATCAGATCTCCTATATACATGACGTCTTCTGTTACCAGGCACGCTGAGGACTTCTTTAATACATGTATTTGATTTAGTTGTGGTTACTTGCTGGGACTGTGGTTTTGCATCTCCCAGTTTCTAGAGGCATAAGATACCTTCTCTCTGCAGCATCTGCATTTTGCTTCCTTGCTTGCTAGAATAGATAAAACTTTAAGGGAGAAGAACAAAAAACAAGTAATGCTATGACTGGGGTAGGTAACTAAGAGCCTCACAGTCCTCAAGAAAACCTTTTCAAAAGGGTGCAGCTAAGTTACACATCCAGATACTTGTAAGGAGCTCAGATGCACAGACAAACCTGTCTCCACCAGGAGCTCAGATGACCCATCCAGACCAGCTTTGAGGATGGGGACTTTAGGGACAAAACCAGTCACACAGCTTGTCAGAAATCACATAAAAATCTCTATTTTTCTTAGCTATTGTTTTCCCCCCAGTTGTTTTTTCCATGTTCCTCAGTCACGCATTCCTCATGAGAAACACATTCTAGCCAAGCCTAAGTGTTTGAGATAAAGCTTTAATCTATGAAACAAAAATTTGTGAAGCAGCCATACTTTGGGAAGAAACACTTGGAAATTCCTGTGTTGTTGAATACACCTTGTATCCTCCCACTCTTTTCTACTTTATTTTCCTCTTCTAAAAGCAGCAAGTATTTAGTAACCTTCCTTCCCCTCAAAAAAACCTGCTCTACCCAGAGAAGAACAGGGCCCCAGCTTCCCAAAGGGACAGAAGAAAGAAAGAGACGTGCTGCATCTTTTCACGAAGACGTATGCGGATGGGATGTCTGGGTAAGGACTGGCGATGCTCCAGGTCCACAGCACTGCATCAAGGACCACCATAAAACACACTCGGAGCCTCATCCTCAAATATTCTGCGCATACTTAACTTTGCTCAGATGGACACTTTCAAACCAAACACATGCATAAAAGCTTTGCTAACATAGAGACATAAATGTAGCCCAGCGGTAGGAAAAAGGGAATTAGTTTAAAACAAAAGGAAACCCAACATTGCTGAAGCCAAGACTAGTGCCAAGTGAATTCAGGTTCAAAAATTAGACCTCATTCTTCAAACAGAGAAAAGCCACAACATATGATCTGAATAGAAATATATTTAGCAGATTTATTTTTCTTCCCTTCCAAATTTAAATAGAAGCCATTTTAGAACACTAAATAAACTGAAGTAAATCATCACAGCAGTGAAATGAAAAAAAGAAAGAAAGAAAGAAAAGGAATTGGAATTGGCTGCTCTAGTTTAATTAGCCAAAATAAGAAAAGTACAGGGGAGGAGGAAATGCCACCACATGACATCGGGAACAGAACACTTGTTTTTGACAAAATGCACCTCCAAAAAAGCAGCGTGTCATTACTGCCCGAATAAATACAGCCTGTAAAATACTCATCCCTATTTAGCCAGTTTCCAGAAGAATCAGTATCCACCTCTCCTCAGGATCCCTGGCTTGGTTAAGCATCAAGGCTCTTATTAATATAATTTTGTCTCTTCGCTCCTCTTGGAAAACCAAGCGTGAAGGCATCTAGGAGCCACGGCGAGCACATGTTCCAGCTGCACTACATGACTCACAGTGCCTGGCTTCAAGGACCAGAGGAATCCCAGACACTAACCTGGGCTTGCCCTCCCAGTTTGGCTTGGCCCAAAGGACAGCACTGAATTACAGTTCAATCATTTTTACCTTTGCACAAGTCAGAAAAGCATCCTGAATCACTCATTGCCCCCAGAACTCACCAGGAATTATAGGGATATATTTAGATAAATACCCTATTCAGGTTTAAAACTGTGGCATGACCAGGCAGAAGGCACCAGCAGCATGAAACCCAAGGTCCCGGAAAAACTTGTGGGAGGGATCAAACAAACATGAGGAGGAGAGGTGGGATAAAGAGCCTTTCACTCCCCTCTGGGCTGAGGACCAGCACCCAGCCCAGGTCTGGAGTATCTAAACTTGGCACCTGGCTGAGAGTTGCTGGAGCCATAGGGAAAAGGGAACCACCCTGTAGGAAGTGCCACTGCCACAAAGGGCTGACAGTCCCTGCAACCATGGGAAGACACAGCTATGTGGCCACATGTTATGGCCCAAGAACACGTATCACATGGAGCTGGGCTGGGTCCATGCCTGCAAACCCAGCAGGAACAGAAGATTAACCATCTACAGAAACAGGACTCATCCCCCAGCCCACGCAGAGTCACTAATCCTGGTGATGAACTTCATTTGGCTGCTGATAAGTCTCTCCACCCATGGAAGAGTCAAGATCTCCATGAAGGCAGAAGCTGGCCCAGCTGAGGTCCAGTTAGCTGATGCTCCTATTTGTTCTCTCCTCCTGGCTTCAGCCATCACTGCAAGAACTGGAGCTGTGAGCTGAGGAGCAGGACATTCACCACTTCTGATTTTAGGTCTCATGCTGCTTGCCATCCATTTTGTGATACAAAAGCTGCTGTGGGTTATGTTTCTTGTTCCCAGTGCACTCTGGAGAGTATTAATTACACAGAAGGAGACGTACAGAAAGCTCAGAAATCATACAGGTAACCAAGTCACTGCCCAGTGCTGTTTTCCCCCCTCTGCAGCCTTGCTGACAAACCCCATCCCATCCCGTGCCACAGGCTAGCGGTGACATGTTTGAACTTCTGCAGCCCTTTGATGTAAAATGTTTTAAATTCTTTTCAGGAACACTAAAGTCTTTTGTCTCTGGACCAGTGCCGTGGGGATGCCATGTCTGGCCAACACGGGTCTCTCTGTGCTTTCCAGCTATACCATATCACACCAGGCTGCCCGGCCAGCCCAGAGGTGGGAATGGCTGTTAATCATTAAACACAACCTTTTTCCTTTGGAATGAAAGGAAACACAATGCAGTGATACAAGTCCAAGCCCACCCTTCCTAAGGAAATGCCAGCTGCTGATTATAACTCTGTCATACACTTCTGTTTATATATTTAGAGAAGTGGAGTTTTACAGGACAGCTGTAAAGCAAATTGTTGGGCTGATGCTTCAAGTGAGCAGTGTTGAACTGACAGGTGAGCCATGATGGAATACAGCACTGACATGCTTTGACAGGAAGATATTACAGCTCTTAGATCCTGATTGTCTTTATTTAAGATAGCAAAACCAGGCAGCCTTTGCCAGATAACATCCCTTTATTTCCTTTGTTGTTCACCTGTTCCTAAGGTGGTTTCAGTCTATCCTTGCTTCAGGATCTAGTCAGTAGTGACTGAATTGATATTGTATATTGATACAGTAGTATTGTATATTGATACAGTAGTATTGTATATTGATATAGTAGTGACTGAATTGATATTGTGACTGATTGAATTGTATATTCTGGCAATACCAGAATATACAAAATCCCCCCCACGGCTGCTGCACATGGAGCAGCAATTCTTCCAGTTCAGAGGTTTGCTAGTTAAATGCAGCAATGCATCAGCCAGCACAAATGCTTTTCCCACTGATGTGCCAAAGAACCCTGTTCGTTTGGTGGAGCCAGACATGTGCTACTCTGGGTGAGCACAGGGAATGAGATCTTCCTCTAAAGAAACAGCAAATCTTTTCTTGGTGAAACAGAACTGCCCTGAGAGCGCCTTCCCCGGTGGCAAAGATGGACATTACACCAGTACATAAAGGTGCCTGGTGGTCTAAATAATTCCCTGCATATTAAGGACAACTGCCTCTGTGCTTGCTACTACAACAGCACATCACTGTGGCAGGAAGCACAACCAGTGTGTAAAATTTAAGTCTGAATTCTGCAAGGCACACACGCACAATGCTTATGAATTTCAGGCAGCACTGCCCACTCCCAGGGTGGTCTGTCAGCTTTCTGGGTACTCCAGCAGCACTGAGGCAGGTGTGGACCAGTGTTTGTGCCAGAGCCCCTGCACACAGAAATGAGAATTGGTGTAGGTAGGAGTGATGAGCCTGACCTGGTACAATGCAAACGCCTGGCACAAATGTTTTGTGCAAGACAAAAACCAAGCCTGGGTCAGATTCTGAATAGTTTCAGTGGGGAGAGGAAAGGAAGAGCAGCTTAAAAAAATGTTAAAACAACTTGTTGCTACAACCAACATTTAAGGAAATACTATTAAAACCAAAAGTTTTTTACAAGTATAACAAGATGTAACTTGTTTCTGATTTTGGTTTTGAAAGTGGAAAGTTGTCAGTTCCAACCACCGTAGGAAAGATAACTCTGTGTACTGGTGGTGGGTACTGGGGGAACATTTTACTGGTACAAGGGAAGTCATACCTGCCCTGTGTCAGAAAGAAATTGAAGTGGAAATGGCAAGTCCTGGACAAAAATGAAGGAAGGGTGAGACTAGACAGAATTCAGACAAGCATCTCTTGAGCTGCACCCTACACTGGCCTCACTAATGCCATCAAAAAACTTTGTTAGCAGAGACAAGGATGAGAGACCCCTTGCATGTACACACCTTGTACTCCACTAAACTCTGAGGTATCAACACCAAAACAACTGCAACTTGATTTGTGTAATTTGAGAGCAACTTTAAGATACAAACCAATCCTAACAGAGAATTCCTTAACTTAATCTAAGCTACAACGTGCCGTGACATTTTCCCGTAGCAATTGTATTCAGCTATTCCTGCAACCAGTTGCTCATCCCTGCACTGATGAAAAGCCATGTAGCTGGTGAGTGAGAAAGATGTTGCCTCCTTTCTTAACAGCTGTTTGGTCCTGGATGTCTCTGACTGAACCAGCCGGCTCCCCTCTGCCTGGAGGCAGTAGCGTGCAAAGCATCACACGCTAACCTAGATCTCAGCAGAGCTCGGTTTAGGTTTTCACTATTCCAGTGACCTCCAGGGTGACCCGAGGCAACTTAAACCTTTGCTTTTGTGCCATTATTTTCCTGTCTCTAGAGTGAAGGTTGTGATATAGATCATCTTATGTGTAAAGAGGTTTAAGACCTTCAGACATGAAGCGCTGCCAGTGAACTGTTATTACTTTGCAGTTGGCAGCAGCCTCTCCTGCAGGAGAAAGTAAATATATTCCCCAACCAGCTTTTATATTCACCACAACCTGCCATCGTCCAGATATACAGTTCATTAGAGATCATTCACTTTTATCTGGCTGTAAAATCCTGTGTATAAAAAAAAAAAAAAGCCCTGCTGATTAAACATGCAATTCAAATACATCTTTTGGAGCACAGCAGACAGTTCCTAGCGCTTTATCTGCACTGACTGAAATGCAATCTGTGCCACTTAGAGCAGAACAATGCTTGATTTCTTCATACTTCTCTGGAATTGTTAACACATAGAGCAGAAACACAGCCCGTTTTCACAGAGAGGTTTCTCTTCTGACATACTCAGTATGTTAACCAAGAGTATACAAATCTGCTTCAAAGCTAATAGGCTTTTTTGCTTCCAGCAAACACACTTCTTCACATCTGCACAATCTCGCCCTCTCTCCACTTCAATAGCAATAGTATTTGGTAAAGCTCTCCAAACTGGAGCCACGGCAGAAAGACTGTATTTACTGATGTTTGGGTAAGGACTAATAAGAGACCTGGTTGTGTCTCTTCCTCCAAGTAAAAAAAAATTTAAAAAAATAATAAAAAAAACCCAAGTCAATATTTATACACCCACTGGTGAAATAAATCCTCTCCTCACCAGAGAGGATGGGAATAAAATGAAGTGATTGAAATGGAGGGGAACTGTGTTTGTTTGCTTGTTTGTTTTCAGAGCTTGGGAGATGTGGGGTTTTTTTTTTAGTTTTATTGTAATTTAAATGCAACTATACTGCACAGAGTGCATCAAAGCAGCTGCACAGTGGCACCTTTCATTAAGGACCAAAAACTCAGGAGCCCTTGGATGCTGCTAGACCCGTAGCTGGATCTGGTGGACACAAGGCTCAGGTATGTCAGGAGCTGGACCATCTCCATCCCCACTAAAGAGCCCCTCAGGATGCACTTGGCTCAGCCCTGATGGGACCGAACTCGCCAAGCAAGAAGTGGTTAATGTTCCAGCAAGTTAGATACAGTATAAACAATTTCATCAGCATTGTTCTTGCTCTCCCAGCATGGAGATCCTGTCCAAAGCCTGTCAGGGCCAACGTAAAGACACATGTTGACTTCTAAGGCCTCCAGAACACACTCCAGTTTCACCAGGACTTCTTGCTTGTGTAGACCCATGGCTAACTCCAGCCTTGCCTTTGGAAAGGAAAGATCCGCCCATGACAGATTTGCTCTTTGCCTCTGTGATCAATTGCTTTGCTGGTCTTCTCCCTCCATCCACACCAAGGCTCTTGGGCTTGTCTGTTCCATGTGATTCATAAATCCCTTTACTAAAGCAATAATCAGAGCATCAGGGACCCTGATCCCATCAACGTGTCTGTTGAAGGTACCTTCTCCCTGCCAAAGGCAGATCCCCCTGAACTACACACCTGGACTAAATCCCACACAGCCCTGCAGTGCTTCAATTTCCAGTGTGAGCTACCCCATGGCAGCCAACCCAAGTATCATGTGTGCAGGACACTGGCATCTCTGCACCATTAATTAGAATGGAACAAGAAGCCTTTAGTTAGGATTTTCCTATCAATTGGTCAATCTATTGTTCAATCCAACATAATGAGCGGACTATTTCTATTATTGTTGGGGTTTTTTTTAAAAAAAAGAATTCTGGATATTTTTGCACAAGATACCTGAAGTTTTTTACAGAAGGGAGAATCACTGGGATGTATTTCACTAAGCTGCCAGAAAAACATTTCCTGGACTAGCTACTCTATAGCAGGGAGTGTATCAGCCTTCCTAATTTGGTTTAGGACGACTTAAAATGCCAAACTTGTTCTTGATATAAACTGACAAAATGCCACTGACTGCAGCTGGGCATCCCCCATTCACCACGTGGAGACCCGGGAGTAGATCTGTATGTATTTGCAAACAGAAACAAATAAATAAATACTGCCAACACTCAATAGCAACCTCTCCAAGCTTTAAAAAAGAAAAAAAAAAAACAGAAAAAAGCAGTGAAAGTTAGCAAAGTTAGTAAAAATCCTGCATTTCCACTGCCCAGAGTTAATTTATATTTGTGGAATAGCACAGAGAATTTGGCCCTCATGTATTTCAGAAATGTAGGGGCTAAGTCCTCATTTGCAGTATCCAGTAGCATCACTATAGAGGAGCCCTTGTACAGACCAAGTCAAGACATTTTTAAGCCTGCTTCCCATTCACCATTCCCCCAAAGCCCGTGGGATTGAAGAGCTTTGCTGCTGGTGAGGGTTAGTTCAGGGTCAAGTCCTACACTTCAAAAACCAAGGAAGAAACTCTGTTTACTCTCCAGTTTCTCAGAAAACAGTCAAATCTCTCCTCGTATGGAAGATCTCATTTGTGTGGCATCAGCAAACCTTTCCACTGGCAAACACGCCGTGCTTCGACATTTGCTTCGTACATAAATGAAATTTATGCTTTATCAGGGTCATCTCACCCATAGCCAGCCTGAGCACCTGCCTTTCTTCTCTCGCATTGTTTTTCTCTCACATTTCTTTATTATGACCTAACATTAAACTATTTCTTGCTTAGATTAAAAAGGGCAACTCCTAATCTCATTCCATTGCTCTGTATATCTGGAGATGCTCTTCTCTGAATCACCCTGGCTGTGGCTCTTTTCCCACCAAATCCCCTATTTAGCACACCAGGCAGATCAAAACTCATTGCAAGACTTGCATGAGTCAGCAGGATGGATTAAATGAGGCTATTTAATACTTCACATCTTCAAAGTCTTGACTAAACAACACTACTTTAACATTCTCACCAGTGGGTACGCCCCAGGCAGGCAGCAGGTACAGTATTTTCTCTGTAACACTGATGTAGTACACCTGACAGCCTCACTGGCAAATGGCTGACACCACCTCAGTCATTAATTGATGTGGGTAATGTGGCTCTCACCTTTGCCTTCCTCAAAATAACACACACAAAACACCCAAGCCAGCCATTCCCATCAAACACATGATGAACAGGTTGCTACTACAAAAAACACTTTGATGCCCCTAGCATGCCTTTCATCATAGCATCCTAAAAGCACTTTGCAACTATTAATGCAATCCCTAATTCATCACCCACACACACAGTTTTCCCTAACTCACCAGCTGGATACACAGAAAGCCCCAGATACATAAAGATGCAATTCTGAAAGAGGTGCCTGAACCCTCACGCATCCCCCAGCGACCTCTGGGAGCTGTACTTACCACCCCAACTGCAGAAAATAAACCCAGCCCATTAGTAACTTGTCCCATCCTGATCAGAGTGAGCAGCAAAGCAAGGAGGAGAAGGCAGGGATCTGTCCCCACCATGCCACAAGGCGACAGAGCCTCCCCTTGACACCATTGCACATGGGAAGTATTGCAACCACACCTCCCCTCCCTACTTGGTCAGCAAAGGGACCTTTATGGTGAAAATAAAGTTTGTCTGTGCTCTTCACCCCTTCACTCCAAGCTCTTTTTTCTTTTTTTCCTGACATGCCATTATTAAACACCAGGAACAAACTAGTTTTTGAGTAAACCTTTCCACCACGTTGTTGGAAGACAGCAAGAAGTGCCAAGCTTTCTATTTTCCTCCTCCTTTAAAGGAGAAATAACATTGAATTAAAATATTTGTAAACAGCACTGATCAGCATTTTATTACATAGATTCAATTTTTAAATTTATTTCTTTTATTTTTGTCCAACAAAGAGCACCCTCTCCCCCAGCAATCCTAGAAGGGGACTGTACTAAAAATTATAGATTGCAGAGTTTGCAGGAGAACCACAAAAGCTTAATTATAGTTATCACCATACCAAACACCCACTGAAAGCTTAATCTTCCCTTGGCCAAAAATAACCACACAAAGTGAAGGTAGCAAACTGACATCAGCCAGCCTCAACTAGGGAAAGATCATTAATGCCCTGGGGTGTGAAGACATGCCTTGGTCACCCCCCACCCCAACCTAGAGGAGACACGGATGGGGCAGTTGTTGCTGTCATCCCATCAGCAGCATTGACCTGGTTGGTTCAGGGTGGGTTTTATCCCCTCTAGAGCATGGTTACACAAGTTATCCCCTCTTCCAGATGTCTTTCTTCCAGCACAGGCCTGAAATTGCTCCCATCTCTATGAGGAGATTCAACACTTGTGTTGTGCACCATGAACACACAGCACATCCGTGCTGCTCCCAGGCTGTGTGTGCACACCCCGTCCTGCCAGGTTGGGGGGAAGCAGCCTTCAGCTGCAGCAAAGCTTTGCAGATAGAGCTGTAACACTCCTGGGAATCAGCAAATGCCTGGACTGGTCTGCTCCAGCCTAACCCTGTTTGTGTTCAGGCTGTGCTGGCAGATCCTGAAGGGATGGTGCTTGTGGGCAGCTCACTGCCCTCCAGGCAGACTCCACACCAACAGCTGCAGTCACATCAAAGGCCGCATGTCTAAAGTGAAGCTAAAAGGGTTAGAGAAGGTGAAGCATGGGCTGAGGTGTTTCCAGCGAGCCCAAGGAGGCATCAGCCCCTCTGGAGGGATCCCAGTCCCAGAGCACTGCCACGTGGCACTGGCTGAGCACACTGCGAATGGACCCATCACAGCTATCGGTGGCTCATGGCCTGTCCTGCTGCACTGCTCCTGCAGAGCCCCACAGACTGGGAGCACGACCTTGTAGCAGCCCTGGAAAGGGCTGATTAACCAGGGAGATGAGGCATAGGCAGCAGCAAGGACTTGGTCATTGTCACAGGCTAAGACTGAGGAGACGAAGCACAGAGCTACCAGAAACAACCCAGCCAAGCATTCCCATCTATTTTCACTTCATCAGCTTGGGAAGTACCCATCTCTGTCCCTACAAACCACAAGATGTTTTCTGAGGGGCTGGGGAAGGCTGTACAACCTGGGCTGCGTGTGCCCCAAGGCCCTGCAGTCCCCTTCCTCTGCAGTCACGTAGCCACGTTCATGCAGTGGTTCCCAGTGCTCTTCACAAACAACAGGCTGGGCCACAAAGCCCTCACTTAGACTGGAGCAAGTGTATTCATGCAAAAACCCACAATGAAGATTTTAGGATGGGTAGGAGCAAACAGCTCACTGGGGGAATGCATTTCACACTCTCACCCGGCACCTTGCACCTCTCCCATGAGGCCATTAGAGACCACGTCCAGAAAGGCCAAGTGCTGGATGCACTCCACCACAGTGGTGGTGCTCCGGGGATGTGGCTATGGGGGAAGCAGTTTGGCCAGGCTTAACGTCAGCTTCAGTGCTCTTTACACCTGCATTTTTCGCACCAAGGAACTCTCCTCTCCCTCGTGCACTGCACAGCACAGATGTTACCTACACAGCCTGAGCACCAGTGCCCTCCCAGCAGCCTGGGGGCTTCCACACCGTATGTGTTTGATGCAGTGGTGTCCACTTGACGAGCTTTCATGGGAGCTGTTCCCCAGCCAACCCACCCTGTAGACAAAAAGCTTTTGTAAGAAGGGAGAGCTCTTAATTAACCCTTTTCTGCAGTGAACTTCATGGCATGTACACCCAGGAAATTTGTCACTTAACAGCATGGCCCAGTGCCCAGCTTATCCCCTCACTGACATGTTACTTGGTTCACAGGTGACACCTCCAACCCCAGACAACCCAGAGGCTGCAGTAAAGCTTCTAAGGAAAGGAGCCAGCCAGTGCCAGGCAAAGCAGAGACCTTCCCAAGGGAAGTGTGGTAGCAGCACCTAGATACATGTACAGCAATGCTCAGTGCTCTCATTTCAAGAGCAATCAAAGAATGTCCTTAAATCTGGAAAAGAAAAAGCAAATGGAAGATGAGCTAAAACTGAATGGGCTGGTTATTGAAAACAGCAGTATTATACTTATTTCTCATCTCCTATGCACCAGCTCTAGTCCACTGAATAGCTACAGAATTCACTGGCGTTATTCCTAATTTTACAATGATTTGGGAGAAGAGGGGACAAAGGCAAGCAAACAAAGCTAATTGCCTTCAGTGTTTTGTTTATCTGGTTTTTGTTCAGCCAAACAAAGAGGACGTTCAGGTCCAAGCTGACTGTGGAGCCACAGAACTCTTTTGCTCCACTGGTCTGTTTAAACACAGTTTGCAATTTTGGCATCCAGCATCTTTGACAACTACCACTAGCAAGTACTTTCTTATCTCCATCTGGTCACTATAGAAACTCTGGTGACTTCAGCCACTATTACTACAGATTAATTAACCTTGCAAAGCCCCTCCAAAAAAGCAGGAAGTCCTCCAAGAGCCAATCCCTTGGTCATAAAAAGAACAAAGCCAGGAGGAGATTAATCACTGGATGCTATTTCCAATGCAAAAAATCCAAGCAGGAAAAGTCCCAGTTTTAATAACAAAGCTCTGCATTTTCACCCATCCATACCAACATGCTTTTGTTCTTTGTGCCAGAGAAGAAGACAATGAGCAGAAATGTAAATACTATGGCACGCTATGCAGGGAGAGCACACTGCTGGCAACAGGCAGCAGAACATGGCCTCCACAAACCACAACCAACCAGTTTGGCCAGCCTTGGTTGCTTTCCCTGCATCAGTCAGCATCCAAGATTTCCCAGCACAGTCTGAGGCAGCAGAATTCCCAAGCATCAAGCAGAGGAGCAAAGCAAGGAAGAGGGAGTCTGGGAGGGCAAATCCAACCTGCTCTGATTTCTAGTCAGGAGCAAAACACCTGGTTGAACACAGACATGCCAAAGGTGCTAGGAACTGAGGTCACCTATACCTGGAAGCCCCTGAGAGAGACTCTAGCAAAACAAGCCCACCAGAAGTTAAGTAATCTGGTGAGAAACAGGCATGGCATCTCTATATATCTCTGAGAAGACTCCGAGTCTGTCTCCACACTGTAAGGTGGGATTGGACACACTTCAAGCAGCCACCCAGAAGAGAAAGGTGAATCATAACAGTGTAACCTGTCCTAAATTGCCAGCTCCAGCAGAGAAGCTGCTGCATCAGCCTGATGCCGACACAAAGCTTCTCAGTTTGGTTTAGCCCTTGTGTCTTCTCCAATAGGGAGCACTGGTTGCAGGGTGGGTGTTAAGGATCAGAAGTGCTCTGCTGCTGACTCTTAGAAGTGTGCAATAGTAGATGTGTCCCAAGGTCCTGGGACTGTGAGTATCCTTTCTGCATTCGGAGAAAGGAAATAAAATGTGTTAGCAGGGATTTGTATTTCTAGAAAGAAAAAGGAAAAATTCAGATTTGAAAAGGCAACTACTGAATGAAGTTGCAAGCCAAAAGGCAAAGAAAAGCATCCTCCAGTGCACTGTCTTTATGTCATTGTGGGCATGACCTTAGGCCATCTGGAAATTGGCATTGCCAAGTATCTGCCCACTAGACACCAACACAAAGCTTCCCAACTCCCAGCAGAAGGAGCAGTTGGGAGGCTCAGGGAAGCTTCTCTGGTACCTACACAGAGCACACGGGACAGTCTGGTGGAGTGGGTCCTGCCCATAGCCCACCGATGCTTTGCTGCTGGCAGAAGCTCAGGGAGCCCCTGCTCAGACTTTTACCCATATCCTGACACCACCTGCTCCTGTTCTGGGACACAAAGCCAATCCTGAAAACTGGCCTTTGATTCAGGGACTGGGTTGGAGTTTTAGTACACTTTCCCAACCCTTGCTGTGCCCACTGGCTCAGACACCGTTCTCTAAAGGGATTTTACAATAATGGTTTAATGCTTCAAGTTACAAAGCTTGGGAGTTTGGGAATAATTGTTAAAGTTAGGTCCCTGAATGCTTTTATGTTTCTAGAGTACAAGAGGCTGCCCTGTGGCACTAAGAGGAGGATGGAGTTCGATGAGCCTTTTACAGTGTCCAGCAAAAGGGTGCCTGACCAGCTCAGGGCTTGTTGCTCAGTAACCATGGCTGTTACAGTGCCTGCTCTACAAGAATTTGCCTTAATCCTTCCAGCTCAACTATAATAAAAAGACTCTTTTTATTTATATTATTTTCTACCTACACAGTCCTTCCTCAGAGTGGACCCACAAGGAGCAAGGGAAGGTGAGAAACAAGCCAATGTAAACAGTTTGGGAGGGATCCTTTGAAAATTGAACAAGTTTCAAAGATTTCTCTTTCGAGTGTCCTTCATTCTTCTTGTGTCAGGGAGGGAGCACAGAGGAACCAGGTCACTGAATCCAAGGAAAAGTCAAACAAGCAAATCTCAGCTGAAACCCCTGAGGTTAGTATGTCACGGTCCTGTTCCAAAGGGGAGAGTCTCTGCTAAGCTCCACTGAAATGTGAGCAAGATGTGCTTTAAATTAACTAAGGAGGAGTAACACATTAATGTCCTGCCCATATGGCTTTTAAAATATCAAGGAAAATGAGAAAGAAAAATTGGGTGCAGGGGGTTGGATTACTAAACCACCATTTTACATTGGGATGAAAGCCAGGAGGGGGAAGGAGAGCAAGAGCCCACTCTAAAGTCACATTGGACACAGACCTGCATTTGACAAAGGGCTTTTGGGTCTTTTATTAAGAGTTTTACAAATAACCAAAGAGCTTTTGTTAACATAATGGAAATAGAGCTCTTAATCTCAGTTTGTAAACACAGATGGAGGCTAACATGCTAATGCCAAAGATTTTAAAAATGACTGGTTCAAGGTGCTTCCACTTTTGTAACCCTACTTGTGATCCCAGAAAAACCCCATGGTTTCAACAAGTTGATTTTCCAAAAGCACTCCACATCTGCACTCAAAACCACCCAGAAATTCTCTTACACATAGGAAAGGGTATCCTGCACCCAAAAATATTCTTTTACTATCCTGACACTTTCCCCATCTCTCCTATTCATCACCTATTTTTTGGTTCTGATTGTAAAACATTGATTAACAAATACCGAGCACCATTTTAACAATCTTACCATTTGAAATTCCTCCTTTTTCTCCTACATGCAACAGGCACAAAAGCTTAGCACTTAGGCACAAGCTGACTGTCATTTCCAAGACTGTTGCCAAGGTGTTGCTCTCTCCTCTCCTTACAAATTACCCCCAAAATGCCTGGATGCTCCCCCTCGTTTGACTGGGTTGGCATGAAGACAACGACTGCCCTGATAAATGGCTTGGTTGGGTTCAGGAGATCCCTGCTCCCTCCTGGCTTTCTGCCCTCCCTTTAGCCACCAGACAAACACAGGCTCTGGAACGAGACTTTCACACAAAGCAGCAAATCCAGCTCAATTTTCCGCATTCTGTGCCTTTGACTGCCAGCCCCTGGTGCTACCACAGGACCTCCCATGCTGGAAGTGCAGCTCCTCCTGGGCTGGCTGACCCTCACTGAGCACAGCATGAAGGCAAAACTAACAGCATTTCACCCTGTTCAGTTCTGGGACTGGAACCTCAGAGCGTGCTCTGAAGTGGCTAAATCAGCCCAAACCAAATCCAGGGCTTCACCTCAGAATATCAGGTGGTCTCACTTTCTGCAGTTCAGCCTGACAGACCCAGGTGTTTCCTCCTCAGCATGCGGGTTGGCAGTTGCAGGATCTGCAAGTTTCTTCCTGGTTAGAGCATCCCCGAACAAACACTGCCAAGGATTAACTGGAGTTCAGACATCATACCGGATGGCAAGAGACATTCACAATGGATTTGGGAGGCTCAAAATAGAACTTACACCTTCTTCCTGAACTTGCAGTAACTCTGGTTGCTCTAACACATGCCCCTTCCTTACTTCTGCATCCTTCTGTTAACTCTTTTTCCTATTATATGCATCTTTTCCCAACATCCTTTGAACTGCAATAGATTATGATTTTTTAACATCCTCTTGTATCATACACACCAGAAGTTATTAGTTTCCTTAGGACATGTGTGTGCATCTCCTCTATATTGTACTAAAAGAAGCCTGGTCATGTCCAACCTCCTCCTATTATTTGATGTGCTATAGAAACCCCAGGCACCCAACTGGGGTCCTCATTGTGCCCCAGCTGGACAAGTGCAAAGAAAACATTCCTAGCACTGAAGACTCCACATTTGAAGTTTTTAAGAAACAGGGGGGGGGGAAGAGCCCTGAGGGGACACTAACCCCAGAGCCCATAAGCCACAAATTTCACATCCTACCTCACTTCCCTTAATTATGGACAAAGCGAGCTTAGAAACAACCTAAGACTTGGACAAGCTGAGCAAGCCCTGCCCAGCACATTTTCTTTTTAGTGCACTAAGCTGAAAGAAGCACGTTATAACTTTCTCAGGCCACTCAGGAGTATCATATCACAGTGACTATTCCCTGGTTTACCATCATTAGGCTGTATGCATGCAAGTCTGGCAGGCTCCACATACATCAGTCATGTGCAGAAGATAATGAGCTACCACAGATTTGCCAATTTATTTTTGGATAGTGTCTGATAGAAGCTGATAGTTCTAGCTTTGACCCACTCTCCCAGAGAAAACCTTATTCAGAGTAGCCAGAATATTTAAATGACACCACCGACAGAAAAGGCACTAAAATATAAACCCAGAATTCATTCTGCCACCATAAAAATCCAAGCTACTGTGGACATGAGAGGGAGAAGCTCTGGCACTGTGGACAGCAAGCACACCATAAATCTGCAGATATTAACTGCACCTTCCTCCAGAGCTTTTGGCTTCACCGCAGGTTCATTTACTGTGGAGACAAGCATGGAGTTCATCTATGCTTCCTTGCCCATTACACATTCCTCCCTCCCTGTTCCAAATTAACCAGAGTTTCTGCTCACTCAGCAGAAATTAGACTAGTCTGCTTTAAAAAAAAGGCAATTAGGAACCTCTGCTTCTGCTGGGCTTCTTGTGTGCCAGGTGAGGACAATAGTGTGGAAGCAGAGAGGTAGGGCTGGGGGGTTACAGGAGCCTCCAGCATCCAACCTCTACAGCCAGCAAAGTTCTCACTGCCAAGTGCCAGGATTTCTTCCCCGCATAATTTTTTCTCCATGCTCATTTACCTTGTCTTGCAGACACCCTCAGCAGTCTCCAACTGTCTGTGCCTGGGAGAAAGAGGAGGGGGGGGGTGAGGCTCCCTGCATGGAAACCCCCACTGCCAGGCTCTTGTCCCTGCCTCCTGCTCCCTCACCCCTGGGCGATGCTGCAGTGCCTATGTTTGCTCAGGTTTTTCCTGATCAAAGTGGGAAAAGCTCTTTCCAATCTTGGAGCAGAGGAGGAAAAAACTACTAGTGCTGTCAGCCTTGCTCGCCAAGGCTATTCATCTTCTGTGCATGGGGTTTCAGTTATAAGACCAGGCAGGGGTGTGAAACAGCACTGGAAGGACACACTCATACAGGTGTGGAAGCAGCGCAGTCCAGAGAGGAGAAAGGGGAGAAGGTGGGGAAAGACAACCAGGATCTTCATTCAACTTCCCGTTTTAGAAACACAGAATGTCATATTTCTTATTGAAGGACACAGGGTGACAAAGGTGTTTGGCAATTTTGAGAGTTAAACCACGATTTTGAAAATAGAGACATTAAGATGATAACTCAATCCACAAGGAAGAACCTGCTTACTTAGGGGTGTTTTGAAGTCCTTATGCAACTATAAAACTCTATAAATTTCTAAGTTACTACATAAACATCATAAGAATAATAAAAATCACTAGAAAGCTTCATTCTTATCCCAGAAATCTAATTCCATCCTTAAACTGCAAAAATATGAACCTGTCTTTAATTATAAAGGACTGTCTCTTGTTAGTGTGACAGTTGGTGCTGAACTTGTAATGAACTAAAAAGGATTCAAACATTGTCTGGAGGAAAAAAAAAGGAAAATGCCCAAAAGGGTTGTTTTAATGGTGCTACCTTTGTATTTCAATACTTCATCAGACTTATAAGCCTCCAGACAAAGGGAAGTGACTTAGGATTCCTCCTCTATTCCCTACACATAGGAACTGGGAATGTTCTCACTTTGCCAGGACCCAATTTGAGTCCCTTGCCTTTCCTCCCAACAGCAGCCACCCCCTAACAGAGGCAGACCCAGCCCTGCTGGGGGGCCAGAGGGAACCCAGCAGGACATAAAGGCTCTTATTAATGGATAATTAATGCTTTAGCCATGGGTGCCCCCTTGTGACTTGGTGGGTAATTAAGCACATTCGATGGAGTCCAACATGGCACATCACAACCTGACAGGGGCTTACTAGAGACCCCCAGCCCACACACTGATGCTTCCCAGTGAGCACAAGGAGATTACCTACTGCTTTGCTGGCAGATTTAGAGGAATGGCTATCTGTGACATCCCTCGGCACATGTTGGGGCCAGGGAGCAAAGGAGACTATGATGTCTATGAGAAGCAACCCACACGTTCCTAGGCACAAATCTCTGCTCCCTACATAACGCAGAAGGGACCTGATGGCATGAGGCCTCTCATACCAAGATGACAGCCTGGCAAATGCCCCTCTGTGGGTATGTTTCTTAAATTTCACCTGCCCTTCCTGAACACACCTGTTTACTTTGTTTTTATCACTCTCTTCAGAGGGAAATTTGAGCATCCAGGTGTAACACAACTGATGCAACACCTAAGGGTGAAGATGAGCCACATCCACCCTCAGCCTGTCACAGGAAAAGGCTGTGCTGAACACCCACCTTTCTCTCAGCAGCACCCTTCAAGGTCTCCAGCGTTTTGACACAACTACAGATGGATTTTTCCGTTTCCACTACTTGGCAGCTCGTTGCCTGGGGCTATTTGTCTCTATTCTGATTCTCTGTTTCTGCTGCGGAAGGGCCAGTACGAGCACTCCTAATCTGCTCCACTTCTAATATCACAGCAGAAAGGGGCAGAGTCACACTGTGCCTCCAAGCCCAACAACAGTCACTTCAGTACTGAGCCTCAATCAATACTTTAATGGGCCTAATTTTCTAGCTTTTGATCAAAATGTCTTTAGAGCAGTACTTCTTCAGATATTGCCGCTGGCCTTTGAAAATCAGCAGAAAGAACAAGATAACCTTTGTGAGACTTTGCTCCCTACAATCTGTAGCCAAATCTACACAGCCCTATCTTAGCATCTCCTTAACCCAGCCTGGTACATGAGAGCTGAGCAAAGCTGAAGGCGAAATGACTCCCTGACAATGGAAAACCAACCTCTCAATCTGCATTTATCATTTTGGGAAGGCATGGCACTTCCTTCATCTTAGAAAATATGAATGGATGTTGTGTCTCTAAAAACCCTCCACAGCATGCAAAGTCAGCATTTGAGAACTGAAGTCCGAGCTGAATTTACCTGTGACCCATTCCACAAGTCAAGTGGTCTGGTTTTGGTACTTCAACGAAGAAAACCCTTCAGGATGACACCAAAAATATAAAACCACTCTAAAATCCCCAAACTATTCCCCTGCTGTTTGAATCCCTCAGTACAGGAAAACCAGAGAAACAGCGTTAGGGAATCACAGAATCATAGAAT